>CAHIKZ030004943.1:1137500-1152500 GCA_903632075.3 Acanthosepion pharaonis
TTAACCAGTTCTGATGTCATTTCGTTTCTTACTTATTCCTTTATTTTATTTTATGATTCAGTGAAAATTTTCTGTAACTGATTTCCAGATTGACCAAAACAATTTCATGATTTAAATTCTCCGAGGATTTGTCCTTATAACTAATATAAACAATAAACGTAACAAAATCGAATTTCTCGAAATTTCATAAAATGGGGAAAAAAATGTAAAAAAAAAAATTAACAAAGATTTTCTAAAAATGAAACATTTAAAAATTAGTTTACTTCATTTGTAAATAAGTCCTGAAAGTTTCATTAAAATCCGACAATTATTTGATTTTGCAAGAATGTCCAAATCAGTATTTTTCGCAGTTAGAAGAGACTAAAATTTCGCATATTAATTTATGGTCCTCCTTTTGTTGTGATATTATAACATATTTATCTTATAATTTTCGAATAAATTATATATATATATGTATATATTCAATTAATTAATTATAAAATAATCATAATAAAATGGATACAGGCAACAGTTTTTGAGCTCTAGCGTATATTGACAGTGTAAGTCAATAAATTCAATATGTCAATGCGGATAAGATGGTTGTTTCTCTTAAAAAATGGTTTCGCAAGAGAGCACAGATTTACGGCCGAAGAAAATTAAAATATTACTATCCATAAAATAATGTTTGGTATAATATTGTATAAACACTCATATCACTCGCGCGCGCACACACACACACGCACACGCAAACACAGACGCACAAACACACACACACACTCACACACACACAAACACACACACACAAACACACACACACACACACACATATATATATATATATATATATATATATATATATATATATATATATATATATATATATATATGTATATATATATGTTAATTTCTCACAAGAAACCTTGTAGAAAATACAATATATATTAAAGAATAAAAGACAATAGGAAATCTGTAGTTTCAATCGAGGCTTTTCGTCTAATATGGATTTTTCCAAAGCAGAAAACGAAATGAGTTTACTAAAACAAAATATCTATAAACGACAAACAAAATATCGTTATCAACTAGAAGAATTTAGAAACGCGATTGTATATTCATATGGTGAACTGAAAAATTATGTCAATTGCTTTGTTTGAAGAGAATATTTTCACGTTTACAAATGTTGTTTGCTTTCTTGTGTTGTCGGATTAACCGTTTTCTTTTGATTTCTTAATATATTTCTTGTGTACGTTGGATTGCGAAGGTAGTGATTATGTTAGGAAAGGTGATATTGGGGAAAATTAGTATACATAGGAATAAATGAAGCACAGTTTTCATTTTTTAAATGCTGCACTCATGAAAAAAGAAAATAATTCACTTAGAAGAAAAATCCTCGAGGGTGCCGTCATTGAATATTATCCAAATATTAATCTGCGTCCCGACTTTTTTCCCCAATATAAACTTTCCAAATAATAATAATAATAATAATAATGATAATAATAGGTTCATCTATGAATAATGTGTGTTAACTTAGTTTATTTAATACAAAAATGAAGATGTCATGAAGGCATTTATGACGTTAGATCTCTGGTTGGAACACGGAAGGAAATGTGTACACAAAAGAAACGCAAGAAATAATAATAATAATAATAATAATAATATATATATATATATATATATATATATATATATATATATATATATATATATAATAACTTTAAAAATGAAAATTTCTGAACTTATTACCAAGGATACACACAAACACGCATACACACAAACACAACTATATATATATATATATATATATATATATATATTATAATTCTATGTATATAACATATATATATATATATATATAATATATATACATATATATGTGTGTGTGTATGTATGTGCGTGCATATGCGCATGCGTGTACAAAACATTTTTATTTTATTTTTTATTTTCGTTAGCGCTTCAAGATTATGAATGTTTATGAAAAATAATGTTCATCCTTTTCTACAATCGATGTAACTGATAAAATTTACGTTTGGCTCTTATTCTTTTAAGACAATAGAGGTTCATATAAAAGTTTATCTCTCCATATAAAACCACTTCCGAATGACAGTAATTGATAAAAAATGAGAATGAAAATGAAAAAAATGCGAAAATGAATAAATGCATGGAGGTACATGAAGTAAAAAAAAAATTGTAGAATGAATGAAATATTTACAAAAGAAATAAAATAAACATTATACACATTTTGCTCTTTTTACCTGTTTTCAAAATATCTCTTATTTCTGGATTCACCGTAGATTTTTTTTCAAATAATACAGACATTTTGCACTGAAACTAATATGTGTATATCTCTTTAAAATATGTGCTTACATTATTTTTCAAATTCCTGAACATGATGCAGATCACTGTCATGAAGTAGATACGGACCAACATCATGCCACAATAGTTATACAATTATAGATTTTTTTCCAGTTAATGACAGCATTGACAGTATTTATAGTTTTGTTTCATTTACATTTTTCATATTAGCAGAATAATGTACACACACACACAGACATACAAACACACACACACTCACACACACACACACACACACACACACACATATATATATATATATATATATATATATATATATATATGAAGAAAGACTTATACCCACAGAAGAAGAAAATAGATTTAAATAGAATTGATGTTATTTTAACTAAATTCGGCCAAAATATCACTTTATCTGATAAATATCCTTTAATTACATATATATTGATAAAATTATAGAAAGAAAATAAATACATATATATTGATACAAATGCAGAAAATGATATATATATATATATATATATATATATATATATATATATATATATATATATATATATATATATATATATAAAATCAGGATTTATGTTGAAAAATACCACAAACTGAATAAATCAAAGGTCATCATCAAAATATGTATGCTATTATTAAGAAGAAAGACGAAAGAATTTTTCGATAATCTTAGTATATTATTTGATCCTTTTTAGATCGTTCGAAATTTTGGTTAAAATTTTGTTTTACTTGCGTCATTTGCTTAAATTAATTTACGTAATTGCGGTGAAAAACACATTGATTCAGAAATTTTGAAAAAATTAAATAATAGTAGGAACTTAATTAATCTTTGTAGATTTATTAGCAAATGAATGAAATCATATTATAAATATTTCCTTTTTAGAAAATCTTTTATTATTTTTTTTTACATTTGTTACGCTCAACTTATTTTATATATATATATATATATATATATATATATATATATATAGATAGATAGAGATAGATAGATAGATAGATAGATAGATAGATTGATAAATGCATATATATATCTACATAGAGATAGATAGATAAATGCATATATATATATATATATATACATAGAGATAGATAGATAGATAGATAGATAGATAAAGCATATATATAAATATATATATATATATATATATATATATATATATATATATATATATATATATATATATATGTACTTAAATATTCGTGTTGGTATATAGTGCATCATTTTTCCTGTCATAAGTATATCCATACATGTAATATATTTTTATTTTAATATTTTTCAGAATAATTATTAATCCTAGTAATATACAAACCATTTACTTTACACACCAATACTATTTTTAACAAATTCTCCTCGTTTGTCAATGCAGCTGTATCTATCTATCTATCTATCTATCTATCTATCTATCTATCTATCTATATATATATATATATATATATATATATATATATATATATATGAAGAAATATAGTCTTAAGTTGTGCTATAATTATGGGATAAAGTGCTCAATATCAGAGATAGAGCGTGTGTAAATATATAAGTGAACATAGAAGTCAACAGTTAGAGGCGACAGTCTGTTTCATGCTATATGTAATCGTGGCCTGACGATTGCATATAGCATGAAACAGACTGTCGCCTCTAAGTGTTGACTTCTATGTTCACTTTTATATATATATATATATATATATATATATATATATATATATATATATATATATATATATATATATATATATATATATATATAAATGGATAAATCCGACGGAATAAATTTTTGAAAAACAAACAAAAATCCATAAATGTAGTTAAAATTTTAACTACATTTATGGATTTTGTTTGTTTTTCAAAATATATATATATATATATATATATATATATATATATATATATATATATATATATATATATATATATATATGTGTGTGCCTGTGTGTGTGTGTGTAATAATCAAATATAATTTTAAGTTATTCTATACAAGCATATAAGTGGACATTGAAGTCAACAGCTGAGGCGAATTTCTGATTCATACTTAAACACACTCGTCAGGCCATCCGTCATGGCCTGGCGATTGCTTTTAAGCATGAAGTTTCTATCTGTTTCCTTCAATGTCCATATTTACACACGTACATGCGCGCGCACACACACACACGTGTTTGTTTGTATTTGCATTAATACATATACACATACGCAGATATATACATATGCTATAGAACATTTTCTATTAATCGCCGTATTATACATAATCTCTCTCTCATATATATATATATATATATATATATATATATATATATATATATATATATGTTACAATGATGCACAATCATACCTATAAATAAATGGAAATTCTTATATCTACCTTCTCTTTTAGAACTGGCACATGTCTTGTGCGAAAGGATTTAGCTTCAGGCCAATTCATGTATTCGTTCTGTTGTACAGTTCAAAATAGATTATTTTATGAAGACCTTCCATAAAGTTGTATTATAGCAGGCATATTCAACTTGTGGTCAGTCGCTTTAATAGGGCATGCTGGGTAAATTTCACATAAGTATTGGTGTAATAATAGGTTGCCAAAATTTATAGAAAATCATTGTGAAGTCGTGAAAAAGAAAAACACATGCTGTGATAATTGTGCGAGGTGTGGTTTTTTTTACGAGATATGTAATTGAATAGGCTGTGTTTATAAAGACAGTTGTTAAGAAGAAATAAAACAAGTGAGGAAAGAAAGAAAGAAAGAAAGAAAGTAAAAAAGAAAGAAAGAAAGAAATAAAAAGGATGTAACGAAAGAAAGAAAGAAAGAAAATAAGTAATGTAAGAAATAATTTAAAAGGAAATACATTTTAGAAATATAGAAAAGCCTGAGAAATGTAGACATGAATTAAAAAGTAAAAGTTTAGAAAACCTAAGAGAGTTCTTTAAAAAGAAGGATAAGTGAAATTTTACATAAACAAATGGAAGCAAATTCGATAAAATTGAAGAAGAATGGTTTATTTAAAATACGAAGAAAAATAAATAGATAACAATGAAAATTAAGGAACTGCAGATAAAAGCCCAGGAAAAGTGAAGAAAATAAATAAGTAAAAATATACCTAATTTAAAGGAAAAATGTGTTGAACCACAAGGAGTATTTCAAGTTGTGTTTAAAATTAAATAATTAATACTGAAAACCATGTCAAATTAAAAGGTAATCGACTAATTGAGAGACCGAAAGAAAGAAAAAAGGTAGAAAAAAGAAAGAAAGAAAGAATTAAAGAAAGAAAGAATGAAAGAAAAAGGTATTAAAAGAAAGAAAAAGAAAGAAAGAAAGAAAGAAAGAAAGAAAAAGGTAGAAAAGAAAGAATTAAAGAAAGAAAGAATGAAAGAAAAAGGTATTAAAACGAAAGAAAGAAAGAAAGAAAACGAAAGAAAGAAAGAAAGAAAGAAAGAAAGAAAGAACAAGCAGGAATCATTTCGAGAAAGAAAGAAAGGGTGAGATGGAGAGAGATAAATTGAAAGATAGAACAACAAAGAATGATGAAAGAAAGTAAGAGAGGGAGTGAGTGAAAGAAAGAACAAGCAAGGGTAATAGAAAGAAAGATAGGACGAACAAGGATGAAAGAGTGAGAAATAAAACAAATGAGAAAGGAAGAAAATCGAAACAAGTACACAAGAATGTACAAGAAAGAAGAATAGAGTGATAGAAAGATAGATAGACAGAATAATGAAAGGAATATACCAAAATATATAAAAAAAATTATACTGACTCGCAAACAGAAACTTTAACAATTAGACAATAAATATGAATAGAAACACGAACAAGAGAAGAAACGAAATCACTGCTTTAGATGGCGAGAGTTAAAAAAATGAAATCAATGAAAGGAAAGCAAGAAAAGTGAAGTACGCTGATGAAGAAACACCGTTGGTGACAAACAAAAAAGAGAAAACGAAAAGCGAGAGAGGCGCGCTTTATGACTTCTGTTGTGCAGACGCAGCTCAATAGAAATGTCAACGTATCAGAATGTAAAAAAAATTAATGTTCGTTGAGTCTGAGTCAGGTCGGGGTGGCTGGTTTGTTTGCAAGGGAAGAAACCCAATACCCGTTTCTTTGTATCGATTTCTCTTTCGGCTTGCTCGCTGGATCTGCCCAAATGAATTGAGAGTATTCTTATTTCAAGATAGGGGCAAGGAAACAACTTGTTTTTTTTTCTTTTTAATCTTTTGTCTTTCCTTTTTTTGTTCCACCCACTTTTTTTTTCTTTTCATTTCTTTTTGCGCATTGCAAAACACTGAAAATCTCACCTGTCCCGGACGTTTGCTGATGTCCCTAACACGTGTCCTTCTCCGACTTCCATCGCCTCCACTACAAATCATATTTCGTTTTCTCTATTCTTTCCTTTTTTCAGTAATATCTTCGGCGGCGGCGTCATTATTTTCACTCTCATTTTAGACATATCGTATCCCTTTAATATATATATATATATATATATATATATATATATATATATATATATATATATATATATATATATATAATTAAATGAAAAACAGACCACTTTAAGGTACCATTACAATAATTTATTTCACCAAAATCCTTTTTAAAGGACTCCGGATCATCAGGTAAAAATTCCAACAAAGAAATGATGGTAATTCCAAGCAGGATGGTAATTCCAAGCAGGATGGTAATTCCAAGCAGAACTCAATGTGAATACACAGCTAATATTTAATGAAAAACAGACATTATTAAATATTAGCTCTGTATTTACATTGAGCTCTAAGGATTTCATCCTCCTTCGAATTACCCATTCGGTTTACCAAATTTTTCGTAACTTATATATATATATATATATATATATATATATATATATATATATATATATATATCAGTGTAGTGGGAGTATAGAGCTTAGTACTGAGAAATGCGAGAAAGGAAGACAGATGAAATATAAATAATATTTATTCAAATTAAATATAAATTAATTTTTATTTCACATTTTCATTGGATAACGTCCTGATATGGATGCCCGGAGTCGCAGCACACTCTGCACCCGCTTCTACACGTTAAACTTTGAAAAGGACAAGTAATCACGACATTCTACACGTACGTACATGTGTAAAGACGGTAAATTCAATCAACTAAGCGAAAAAAAACTTTTACATATATTGTTTGTATATATATATATATATATATATATATATATATATATATATATATACAGTGGGTAGAAAAGGTATTTAACACATTGGTTTTTCTTACATATCTCAAAAAATAACAGATCAATTTCAACGAAACTTATAGGAAATATTTAAACGAACATTGTCGATCAAAACATAAAAGGAAAATTTAAAACCACTGTTTTGAGAAATATTTATTAACAATAAATAAAATAACCCATATGCAAAAGTATTTAACACACTTTACTAATATTTAGTACAGTAGCCTCTGTTCTGCTTCACAGCCTCCAGTCGTTTCTCGTAGTCTTCAACTAGTTTCTTGCAGGTGCTTGTTGCTATTTCGACCCATTCTTCTTCACAAATTTTTTTCAATTTGTTTAAATTCGATGGATTTCTTTTATGTAACTTCAATAGTTTCCAAAAATTTTCGATTGGATTTAAATCCGGTGACTGGTTTGGCCATTCCAGAACATTAATGTCATTATTATTAAACCAATTCTTAGTTGTTTTAGCAGTATGCTTCGGGTCATTGTCTTGCTAAAATATAAAATCACGACCTAGGCCCAAAGATGTGGCACTGCTCAAGAGTTGAGTTGACAAAATTTGAGTGTATTTTGCAGCATTCATTGTTCCGTCGATGATTTTCATTTTTCCTACTCCATTTGAGGAAAAGCAACCCCACATCATAATATTTCCACCCCCATGTTTGACTGTAGGGATGGTATTTGCTGGCTCGTATTCCGCTCCTTTTTTCCTCCATACATGAGTGCGCATGTTTCGTCCGTAAAGCTCAATTTTCGTTTCGTCTGACCAAATTACTTTCTCCCAGAAATCATTAGATTCAATTTCATATTTCTTTACAAAATTCAAACGGGCTTGTACATGTCGGCGTTTCAGTAATGGATATTTCTCGGTGATCTTGAAGTGAGACCTGCACGATTCAGTGATCTTTTAATTGTATCTTTACTAACTTCAATTCCGGCATTTTTCAAATCATTCTGAATTTATCGACGAGTTGAAAATGGATTTTTCTTCACAGTATCGAATTTTTCCATTTTCGAACAACAGCACCAACTGTACTCACAAGCAAATTCAAATCTTGAGCGATTTTTCTATATCCCTTACCATCTTTGTGATTCTTTATGATCTTCTTGCGCATGTCGTTCGACAGTTCTTCTGTTTTCACCATTTTCTTGCAGTAGTGGCAACAGAATAGCTGCGGTGTCTCAGAGCTGTTATCTAATAGCCAGTTGAGTGTCGTGCAGTGCTGTCATTGGTCGACATATCACATCATATCAATATGGGTAGGAATCATGACGACACGTCTCTTCTAGCATAATATTTGCATTGGTATGAAATACTTTTGCATATGGGTTATTTTATTTATTGTTAATAAATGTTTCTTAAAACATTGGCTTTAAATTTTCCTTTTATGTTTTGATCGACAATGTTCGTTTAAATATTTCCTATAAGTTTCGTTAAAAATGATCTGTTATTTTTTGAGATATGTAAGAAAAAGCAATGTGTTAAATACTTTTTTACTACCCACTTTATATATATATATATATATATATATATATATATATATATATATAGTCATCCACTTGTGGTTGACTCAGTCAGGATTCTATCTATGGATACTGACATTGCTGAGTATAAAAGAATTGCCCACGTTTGCAGAGAATAGGTAAATTTTAGACGTGCATCCTGTGTGTACGCGCTCGGGTTCCCTACGTTAAACCTGACATTGTGTCGCATGCCGGCTAATTGTGAAGGCCTGGTTAAATACCTAGCCGTTTCGAGTCAGGCAGATTATTGTCTGGCTTGCGAGCAACAAGACCTCTTTCTCCGGGCAGAGGGTAACTCAGTCGGAGCTCTGTATACGTTTAGAGACTCGGCTGAGGAAAACTGACAAGAATTATTCCCTATATGGGGAATTGGTAAATTTTGAACAATTGAACCAGTGGAAACGCTCGACTTTCCCACAGAAATCTCGACATTGTATCATATCTCATCACAGTGTGGAACTGGGTAAATACCTAGCTATTTCGTGTCAAGTTGTTCGCTGCCTGGCATGCAACTGACAAGACCTCTGACTTCGGGTAGAGTGTGATACTGTCGAGGCTCTGTCTACGTATAGAGAATTGAGTGAGTAGAACATACAAGCAAAGTCTTTGTACTCCGAGGTTGTAGGGAATGAGTAAATTCTGGACGTGCGGCCTCCGTGCACGCGCTCGGGTTCGTCACGTTAAACCTGATATCTTCTTATATTCCGTCTAAATTAGGAGACATGGATAAATACCTAGCCGTTTCGACAGTTCACTCTCTTAATTGGGACTAACAAAACCTCTGTCTTCGATAAATGGTGACACAGTCGGGACTCTGTTTTCGGACAGACACTCGGCTGAGAAGAACAGACATGCTAAATGCTCTTCCCCACTTGTATGCAGGGAATGGTTAAATTTTGGACCAAGCAGCCTGTATGTACCTTCGGTTTCCTCACTTTAAACCTGACTATGTGTCGCATTCCGTCTAATTGGGGAGGCGTGGGTAAATACCAAGCCGTTTGTCACCAGTCTTCGGTAATACAATAAAGGCGCCACGGTAGATTAGCCAAAGCATTATGTATAGAGAATACTTATACGACGTACGTTGTATACGTAAGAGTTTGTTATAAAAATAGCCATAGAATAATGATGTTAAAAGTCTTTTGACGAAAGAAAAAAAAGACTTACGTCTGATTTATCATTAGCACACTACATCCCAAAAGAAGAAATTTTAGAGACATCAGATACTAGTGAATACGGTAATGGAGCGGTGATTTTACGCAAATACGTTGGCGGTAAAATGAATGCCTTCGTTCATGCTTCACGGTCAATTCTATGAACAGAGAAAAATTAGAGCCAGGCAGAAAAAGAAGTTCTAGCAATTCTATTCACTGTGAAGAAATATAAATTTACATGGAACAAAATTTATGTTGCAAACAAAACACAGACCTTTATTAACAATATATGGTTCAAAGAAAGTTATACCTACTCATACAGTTTAGAAACTACAAGTCTGGGGTACCATTATGTTAAACTACGTTTTTACGATGGAGTACCAATCGTCTAAGGAAAGTGGACATGCGGATGGATCATCTAGATTAATACCTAAAAATGCAGAACCATTGGAGGACACGCTCATCACAGCACAAATAGAGAAATGGAAATAAATAAATAAATAAAAAACTTTTTGTGCAACGTTGTACGAGATTTGCAGGGACGTTGAATAAAATAAAATAATAAAAAAAAAACTAAAAATGACGTCTTTATTGAGAAAATAAAAAAAAGCAACTGAAAGGGAATAATAAAGATCGAAATGCAGACTGAAACGCTACTCAATATGCGGTCAAAGAGTTTGTAATACCAACTGTGTTACAGGAACGAATATTGAAGAACTTTCATTACGGGCATCCTGGTATATCTAGAATGAAATCGATGAAGAGAAATCTCTTATATTGGACCGAAACATTCCAAGATATTGAAAGAATAGTAAAATCATTTAGATGGTGTGCTCTACAAGCAAAACTACTTATCAAAAAGATAAAACCTTGACCAAGGATAGACACGTCCTGGTCAAAGCTGCATATAGATCTTGCAGGTCCAATCAATGGATCATACTAGCTTGCGGTAGTTGATAGTTTCACAAAATGGCCGGAAATTTATAAATGCAAAAATACAACATCCTCGGTGACAGTGAATTTCTTGCATGAACTGTTTGCGATATATGGTATACCAGGCACCATAGTATCTGCTAATGAAACGCAATTTGAAGACTTTTCTACGACGTTCCCCGTTGATGATGCTACGCACCAGCTGTATCATTCCCGGTGTATCGGACAAGCTGAACAGTTTATGGGAACGTTCAAAAGAGCGTTGAATAAAGCAAGACTTGCGAAATTAAATGAGAAGGTACTTCAAAATTTTACCGGATAACACCTAACCCCAGTGCACCATCAGGCATATCGTCAGCGGAATTAATGATTGCCAGAAGTGCAAAATCGGTGTTCGACAAGTTGTTACCAAGTCAAAAAACACGAACGGTTAAAAAAAGCAACATCAAAAGTTTCAAGATCAGCGATAAAGTGTTCTTTAGATGATATAAGGAGGCAAAGAAACACGGGAAAGACTGCATAATATCAGCAAGAATCACGAAATTGATTAACATTGTGAAAGGGGAAAAATTCAAGCATAGTTGGCATCATAATCAGTTGAAGATTCAGTGATGAAAGAACTGTTATATTTATCGACCCCCCCACACACACCTGGGTTGTGTGTGGCACAAGGCTGAGTTTACCGTGGGTTCTCCGAGCCCGTAGGCTCGGCCAAATATATTCCCTTCGAACCCGCATAAACGGGCTCAGATCCTGTCTACCTCATCGGACGAAACTTTGCCCTTCGGCAAAGCCTCTGATCAAGGCAGAGAGTTTGACAGTAATGATCGGTTTGGAGCACCGTTCCGTGATGAAAGGACTGTAATACTGGAAGAACCAATCAAAATGCTATATGCACCACAGCAAGTCGTGTTACCTAAAACGAAAAGTTCTAGAATAAGAAAGGGGACTGAAGAACTGGAATTTGATCCGAGACGGAAACGTGACAAAATCAAATACGTTTGTGAACTCTCCAGAAAGGGAAGTGTGGAGATACTAATACTAATAAAAATAAAATATTTATGAAAAGGATTAATCTCAAAAGGGGAATGTTGTAGAGTGAATAATCCACCCTCGGTGATAATATGAACAAGTCTATAACTATAAAGATCTCTATGTCTGAGGTAAGATGAGTAGAATTTTCGAGTCCGACAGTCTTCAGGCAGAGGCCGACTCAACCGAGGCTATATCAACGGACACAATTCGGTTGAGACAAACAGGTAAATAATAATGATTTTGGAGGGGCTGTGTAATTTTTAACTATTGGAGCGTGTGTATACGAGCGGGTTCCCCACTATAAGGCGACCTTGTGTCACATCTACCAGTGAAGGGACTGGGTAAAATCCTAATCTGTCTGGATTGCGACTGACATGATCTCGGTCTTCGGGAAGTGGGCGACTCATTCGAGGCTTTGTCTACGGATAGAGACTCGGCTAAGTAAAACAGACAAGCAAAGTGCCCGTTCTTCTCAGTTGTGGAAATTGGGTAAATTTTGAATCAGCAACACGAGGGTTCGCGCTCGGGTTCCTCATGTTAAACCTGACTTGGTCTCATATCTCCTCTCATTGAGGGCACTGATTAAAAACCTGACAGTATGTCGCATCCAGTGGAGAGGCCTGCTTGAATACATAGCCGTTCCGTGACAGCCAGTTCTCTTCGGGCAGAGGGCGACTAAGTCCAAGATCTGCCTACGAAAAGAAACTCGGCTGAGAAAAACAAAGTACTCCTTCTGTGCAGTTGTGGCTTATGGGTAAATTTTGTTCAAGTAGACTGAGTATTCGCGCTCGTTGAACTTGACCTTGTGTTGCAACCTGTCTATGTTTGGGAATCCTAGATAAATACCTAACCCTTTTGAGTCAGGCTGTTAGCTGTCTGGTTGTGACACACAAGCCCACTGTCTTCAGGCAGAGGGTGACTCAGTCAGGAATCGGCTGAGAAAAACAAACAAGAATTGTACCCAATCACGCAAATGCTTTGCTTGATAACTTTTTAATCCCTGGTCCGAGGGAAAGGCTCGTTTTTCCCGCAGAAATCTTATCCCAGTGTGGGGACTGGGTAAATAGCTAGCCGTTTCGAATCAGGCACTTTGCTATCTGGTTTGCGACTGACAAGACATCTATTGACTCAGTCGGGGGCTCTCTGTGTATAGAGACTCGGCTGAGATGAACATACAAGCAAAGAGCTCGTTCCCCGCATTTGCAGGGAATGGGTAAATTTTGCACCAGCGACACAAGTGTACGCACTCCGTTTCTTCGCGTTAAGTCTGACCTTGTGTCGCATCCCCTCTAAGTGGGGAGGCATGGGTAAATACCTAGCCGTTTGGAATCAGTCTTGGGACGAATACAGGCGTCACGGTAGATTAGCAGAAGCATTACGTGTAGAAAATACTTATAGGATGTACGTTTTATAAGGAAGACTGTGTTATAATATTAGCCATAGAATACTGGCGTTATAAGTGGATACCCATATTTGCGTATTGTGATGTTGTTTACGGTTTTCGATACAGGTGCAATGATTTAACAAAATTACTTAGCAAGTAGTTTTTTTTCAGTGTAAGGTGTTGCTAGCGCCATACAAAGTAGGTTTTGTATTCAGAGCTGTACTCTTCCTCGGCTGATTACAAACAGAAGCTAAAGCAACTAATATAACCTACTAGGGACGGATTTAAGCATTTAACAAGAGAATTAATGTGAAATGAAATGTAACGAACCCGACTGAAATTCAAACTCTGTACACCAATTTCTCATTCCGAACCACTAACAATTATAACATCTGCAATTCTTTATTTTGAAATAAAGAATCAGATAAACTCTTTGGTTTTTACTATAATGTAATATCAATATTGGAATCACGATAATAGTTCTGTTAATGCAGAATACTGTCTACTGTCATGGATATATTTGTTAATAACAATTGTTGATAGACTTCATAACGGCATTCTCATGAATTTCTCTTCTAAATAAGTCACTTTCTTTTTTAATAAGTATAGCATTCTTTGGATCAAAGATGTGGTTGAATTTATTTCTATGTAAAACTAATGCATTTGATAAGTAGTTTTCTGTAATATCCTTTTTGGGTTCATAGATACATTTTTATAAATTTCTGCAAGCTTCCCCTGTGTATAGTGAGGAACAGTTCTGGCAATTTATTTTATATATACTTACTTCAGAATTATTATTGTTCTTATGGATATTTTTGGTTCTTATCATATCCATAATAATTTTGAATTCGATTGTGACTATTTTGATGTTGTTTAGATTGGATAAATCGGTTTGGATAATGGATATTATGAAGTTAGAAGGTATTATTATGAATCTGTTTTTATCTAGTTTATTGTTTTTAATAATGTTATCATTTTGCGGTTGCATATTCTGTATGCCCTTCCCTAAACATCGTGGATGAAATAAGGATATTGAAGATTTATTAAAGTGATTTATTTGTATATTTCTACTATATATAATTATACCCGATTTGATCTTGTTACAGTGGTAGAAATAAAACTTGACCAGGACATGCTTGTTGGTAGATTTTCTGTAAACCTCCAACTGAAGTTCGTATCTTGGAAGAAAAAAGGTTTGTTTGAATCGGATTCAAAGGTAAAGTTAGTTGTAGGTTCGACATTTAGTTTGATGTCAAGATCATGTAAAATTATGTTTTGCGGTTATATTAGTAAAGAATAGCCTATGTATCTGAAATAAGAAGAATGCTTTGTAAAATAATTGCAATAGATTACTTTCCAGTAATTCCCAAAACAGACAAGCCAAATTGGAATTTCTAGAAAGTAGACATTTTAAAAATGCGTTTCTTTTATTTTCCTAAAATGGTCAGCGTATTGTGGAAAAAAATGTAAATATTGTAAAAA
>CAHIKZ030004943.1:1157500-1342500 GCA_903632075.3 Acanthosepion pharaonis
GACACTGCAGTGTTTCCTCTTTGACGTATATACAGAAGTAAGTATTTTATTTATGTATTGTTCTTGCTCTTTATATATTTTCTTACACCCATATTCCTGTCTCTCCCTCTCTCTGTAACTTTTTGTTTCTCCCTTTCATTCATTATGTAATGCTATCCGTTTCGTATTTGAATAAAGTCAAATCTGGCGCAATTTGAGAGTCGTATGAAGTTTCTCGGGAAAAACAATTTATAATCCAACTACGTCAATCTAGCAAGTAAAATGTCATCTTTATAAAATTAAATTTTATTTTAAATTATTTCAAACTTGATTGCTCGTTCTTTCAAGATGTGTTTCAAAAATTATTCAAACAAAATTTCAATCGAAATATCCATAAATAAAAATACATAAAATGCTATGTGAATATACGAAGTTAATTCCAGATGGTTTGAGATTTTTTTCAGGAGAGGCGTTATTAATATCAAAGAAGTACAAAACTCTAACCTGCTTCAAAGTAGGGTCCACTGACGTCAAATCATTTGTAGAATTTCAGTAACTTGCTGAAGGACAAATGGAAGTTAATCAAAATGAACCTGTGCAGAACCCTTGTCAAACCTCCCTCCATATTCTCAATAATTAAAAAAAAAAAAAAACCTGATATTTACCTTCAGCCTGGGGGACAATCAAAAGTCACAGGGACCGTGGTTTCAATGGAGAGACGGTGACGGATATTTTGGATGTGACGCTATGTCAAAAAACAAAACGTTATTACATACTAAGTTTCCAATTCTTATCCTTACTGCATTCTGCAAGCTAGTTAAGTAGTGTTTATTATGTTGTATTCAAACAGCTGTTACAGACGTCTCTTTTAATCTGGAATAACAAACGTTGGCAGATAGCTTTATTAGATGTTCCTTAATGATGTATTAAATTTACAATAATCTGGGACAGTTATAACTGCTTCTATTAAAAAAGACCTCTCGTCACTTTTTCACAGCATTCATTTCTGCTATTAAATCAATCAGCTAAGTCAGAAAACTTTTACGTGTATTAATTCTATTAATGCTCTATCTCTGATATTGAGCACTTTATTGCAAAGACTGCTTGCTTTATATGATTTTTCTCTCAGTATCTCAATGCCTGACTGGCTTTACACTATCTTTGATACCGCTACTGCCTTAGCTCCTGAATATCATTTTTCTTTGAGCACTTTTGCATGTTTTTTCAGCATTCATTAGAACTATTACATCAATCAGCTAAGTGACGTTCCTTTTCTTTCAAAAAAAATATTTTACTGTTTTAAACTAAAATTTGACCTTGCTAACCGAAACGCTCCTCTGTGGCGAAATCGGTAAAAGCACGTCAGGCTATATGACGGTTCTGTATAGGATACAGGTTCGATTCCTGTCGGAGGACGCATATTTTCTATGACAATTTCTGGGACATTCAGGCCGGTAGATATTGTTAATACTGTTTATTATAAACATAGCATTTACTTAAATATTTGTATCTAAAAAAAGAATGTATAAACATAAAAATGTCTTAAAAATTAATATATGCTTAAAAAAATCTTGCGCAAATTTTACCTAACAGGCTAATATTGTATGTCATTTTAGTGGGATGAATTCGTTCGACAGTAGGTGTCTCGCTATTACTGATATACGATAATATTGAGAATCGAAAATGGAAGGAAAAGGGACTAGTGAAATGAAAAAGAACCAGAAATATACTGATGAGAAAAAGAGAGAAGAAATATTCGTGTAAATAGACACACCTACGTCCATGGAAACATTTATGTTTTTTCTGTTTATTTTTCTATCTTTTTTGCATTCCTTTTCTGTTTTCTCTTTCATTTTTGTACAAATAGCATCGACAAAAATCTCATCAAAATAGATCTTGGCATCATCTTCACAGAATTCCTTTACCGTATTTGATGGAAAACCCGTTTTTTCTTTCTCTCTCTAAAATGTCTTCAGATTATTACCCGCATCTTATATGCAACGTTGAAGTAACTTGGAGGTAAATTAACTCAGGCAATATTTTGAGACCAGATGTAGTAGTAGTCTACCCGAAATTATACTAATACTTTACTAATTGCATAATATTACGTTAAATCAAAAATAATATTTGTTTTTGTTTACCAAATTTATTCTTTAAAAAATAAAATATAATTACATTTTATTCAATTATATATCAACCATTATTAAAAAAGAATTGTTGCTACTTATCAAGCAGATCTGAAGTAAATTCAGTGTAAAATTACGCAGGTTTTGATGCGAGAAAAATTTCGACGAACTCTTGAATCTGGTTTTCATTAGAGAAAGCATTGCAGCAACTGAAATATGTAATAATCTGTTTAGGCAAGGACAGGTAAATAGGGCGCGTGACGTGGAAGAGGCCATTTCTGTATTATTATTCTTGTATGCGGCCACGCCGTGTCATGGTCGAGTACAACGTTTTTCCTATTGACGAGCGCAGGGCGCTTTTCGACCAAATATTTATGGACACGTTGCAGATGATGGACATATAAATGTGCATTTAGAGTTTCGTTGTTTTTTCAATATGGCTAAATGAATAATAGATCGATGATCCCACCACAAGCACAGAATTAAATTTCTTCCATGGAGTTCTGCTTTGGTTGTCTGTTGTGAAGATTTCCTCTTGCCGCTCCCCTGCCTTTGGTATTGAACATTGCTGTATGTAACCTATTTTTTATTACTTGTTATGATATAACGAAGGAAGAGCTATTTAGATTGAAACATTCATCATTAAAATTGAAGAAAGAAATTAGTAATAATTTATTACGGAATTTAATTGTAAATATAAACAGAGAGATATTTCACAAATAGCGAATGTAGTTTTAAGCAATATGTGATTTACACTAAATTAAATCTTATTACATAGACCAAATGTCTAATAAATATATTTACAAGAAAGTTTTATTTACTATAAGAAGGTAGAATACAGGGTGCGATGGGTAAATTGTCGCCATTTTATATATTTAATTTCACGCATGAGCGTTTTAGATTTTTCCACAGCGTAATATAGTACAGTTTGTCGGGCACCGTCTGTGTGAAAACGAAAACAATAACGCAATTTACTCGACCAGAAATTTGGAAACGGCATGCTGTACTGCTTGGCATTTGCGCCGGAATCCCAATAGAAACATTTCAGAGTGATTGGGTGTCAGTCTGGGGACAGTGCAGAGGACTCAGAAAGAATTGAATGAGTCTAATGGTGATTATAAAGGTTCGGCAATTAAGAAAACTCAATCTGATCGTTCTGATAAAAAAAGAACCCCTAATTTGTTGGTAAGTTCCTCAGATTCAACACGTAGGCCGACGATCACATTACCCCTTACATTTGGCTACCTAACTCCCCACACCGGGAGTCCACCTTGATTATTATGTGTAGGGTGCAGTTGAGTGGAGACCAACAAAACTCCTCGTAACACCAAAGATGATCTGATGGCAAGGATTATGGCAGCATTCACCAACTAAAACAAAGAGACCGCCCAGAAGAGTTGCAGGAGATTCAGAAGTCGTTTTGATTCCGTGGTTGAAGCCTATGGGGATGTTATTGAATAAATGTACTCTTTACTATTTTAAGATATTTTCGGTAATATTTCGTAATTTCAGTAAATATTTCTGTTAAAATGAGATGTCAGTATCATTTACAATTTTGTATAACGTAGACAATAATTTATCCATCGAAAACACTACATGGTTGGAAGAAAAGAAGACAACTCAAGGAAGGAGCTATGTATTAGACCCTCAAATATCAAGCAGTTATGGAAATTCAAAAATCTTGGTAGTGTTATAAGAGACAATGTGACACAGAAATCTGAAGTCGCCTAGGAATAAAGAAAATTGTCTTTGAGAAGCCGATCAAAGTCTTAAACAACAGGAAAATTTCCTCATTAAGTAAAGGAAAAGATTATTTAACTGCTATATAATATCTGCTCTCCATTATGCCAGTGAATGTTGGACAATCACCTAGCCGTCACTTGAAGCAATATGGTTCTATCGACAAAAGCTGAGATAACCTCACAGAAGATGTGTGATCAACGAGGAAATTGAAAGAAACAGGGATTACAGAGAAGCTTATAATCCCATTCAGAAAGATACAAGTTAATTTTCGGGAATGCTTAATGAAGAAAGATATTCTGGAGAATATAACACACATGACATACTGAAGTCAAAAGAAGCAGAAAAAAACGTTTGCGTAAATTCATGTCAGAATAAAAGGAATGGTAAAGAGTCAGATTTAATTATTTAGATTGGTCTGATGAAGGAACATTCTACCTTTCTATTATCATCGAACTATCTTCTTTGAAAATAGTATTTAATTTATCTTTTATCAGAATTCAAACACCCAACCCTGGTTGCGATAATGAATACAAAACTAGACCAATTTCTCTCTCTCTGTCCCTCTGCCTCTCTCTCTCTGTCTCTCACACACACACCTCAATTTAAATTCAGTCATATGCTTGATAATGGGACGGAACTTTGTATTTTAAATTTAATCTGTATTACTGAATTTAAATTGAGGTTTCAGTTTTGAAACATCGGAATTTCGTTGCTGCGATGATTATATAGTTAAAAAACCAATCATAATTTTATGCTCTACTGTTGTATCGAGCACTGTTTTTTTTTAAATATAAAAAAAATACTAAAAACTCTGAATTTATAAATCTCACTGTTTGTTCCTATTATTTTTTAATATATATATATATATATATATATATATATATATATATTTCTGTGTGTGTGTTTAAATATGTATATAGATGGCTGTATAAACAGTCACACAGTTCACAAAAATCAACATTTACACGGCAAGCAGTTTCACGCATTAAGTAATCATAGGAACACACACACACACGCGTATACATGCATACACACATACCCACATACACACGCACACGTGTGCATGTGTGTATTTGAGAATATTATATGTAAATTACTATATTCCAGAAAACTGTTAAACATTTGAAGTACAAAGAGTCAGATTCTGTTTAACGACTTTCGTTTTCATTAGACGAAATGCATTACGGACAATTTTTTCAATACATATCTGCTTTTAAAATGAACATAAACAATAATGCATATATTAAGTAATTTATATATATATATATATATATATATATATATATATATATATATATATATATATATATATATATATATCTGTGTGTATATATATATATATATATATTCAAATTACAAAGAAGACTGCAACTATAGAAATATCTCAGAATTCAAGAAAGTTTCAGAAAAGATCGAAATCTAAGCAAAACTTTAATGTCTATTGAGATAAAGTGGCCTACATATACATCTCAATCATCTACACGATATAGGCTTTTCATTCCGCAAAACTTAATGTGCTAACGCTGTCTCTTTGTTTTAGAATTGCGTTAAGCTCAGGCGTTCCTTCACAAATTGAGGCAAATTTGTCACGCCACCTGGTGGTTTTAATCTAATTCACACCTTTGTAAGTGGTGAATCTGTTTCCCACTTCCCGCATTTTACCTTGCAAACTCCTCATTCTGTCAGAGCTATTATGTTTAGCTAATTTACGTGCTCTGTTTATTAATACACCGATTTTCATTGGAGGTACCATAGAAGGAGCTATTCTTCAAAGTACATCAGTAACCGAGCTTATTGCGCCATTAAAATAACAGAGAGGCGCCATTATTGCAGAGAAGACCAGAGTTCTGTGACGCAGTATAATAAATGGAAACGCTCAAATGAATGCATTGCAAAGAAAAATGAACACAGATTTTCTCTTTTAGATAGATAGATAGATAGATAGATAGATAGATGAATTGAATGAAGTAAATATCTCGATAGGTAGGTAGGTAAGTAGATAGATAGATAGATAGACAGACAGACAGATAGATAGATAGATAGATAGATAGATAGATAGATGAATTGAATGAAGTAAATATCTCGATAGGTAGGTAAGTAGATAGATAGATAGATAGATAGATAGATAGATAGATGAATTGAATGAAGTAAATATCTCGATAGGTAGGTAGGTAAGTAGATAGATAGATAGATAGATAGATAGATAGATAGATAGATAGATAGATAGATAGATTGTGGTAAACTAACTAGACATATATTGCGATGAAAATAATTGATAAACTTGACAGCTGGTATCCACATATTTATCACACGCTCATCCGCTCACGCACACACATAAAATACACTCATGCAAACTCACTCACACACACATACAAATATATATATATATGTGTATGGGTAAATGAACAAGATGAACAAATATGTAGTGAAATATTTCCTTCTTCTGATTAATAAATGTTTTACTAATCTAAAATTGAAACATACAAAAAGAGTTGATTACAGTTTACATACCAATTGCAAAATAACGGAAAAGTACAGCATTTACCTTTGAATGTTGACGGCCAATGTATCATGATTGTAAAAGTAGCCCTTTCCAACTCTATAGGGCTGTTATGTTTATCCTTGTTCTCTTCAATTATCCAATATTGTATTACTATTAATTTAGTGAAGACAAAAGATAGATAGTGATAGAGAGATAGATAGATAGATTTCTATATTTATTGGATATAAACTCTTTTTAAATATATACAATTTAGACATAATACTCAATATTACATTTCGAGTGTCATTTGCACTCCTGAAGAACCAATATAACATGTTTACTACTTTTACTGTGGAATCTATAGAGATTCTTCACAAAACAATACTAATACATTATATGACAATCGAATCAGACTCTCGGAAATTATATATCTAAATTAATGTGTTATATCTTATCAAGTTTTATCATGGCTTGATTTACAATTAGCTTTTATTCAACATATTCATTTCTCATATGCCAAAACTACAGGGTCCATTCTAATTTGCTATTTTGCCACGTATAAATGGGAATTGAAATTCATTCATTACTTCGTAAGTGCATGTGCCCGAAATGATTGCATCAAGCATGAACAGAATTTTCTTCTTTTCAACTTCGATCTGCACTATACTAATGGAATAGAGCTTATGCAAATATATATATATATATATATATATATATATATATATATATATATACACACATATATATATGTGTGTGTGTGTGTGTGTGTGTGTGTGTGTGTGTGTGTGTGTGTGTGTGTGTAAATTCGGTTGGTGTATTGCGCATCGACGCTGAAATATCATTTTAATGTCGAAGGCTTTCTTTTTCTCTCGACTGCTTGTCTCCAGTAATCAGCAGAGGAAATATGTAATGAGCTTCAGGATGGTTAGATTAGCATCAGAATATTCAATAAAATTATGATTAACCCCTAAGCAATCAAAGAAATACTTAAAGTAGGAAAATCCTGGACCCTAGAAAGAGATACGGAAAGATAGAAAGGGTGTAGGGATATAAAAAATAGTACAGGAACAAAATCGAAAATAAGAAAAAGAAAAAAGAAAGGGAAAAGAAACAAAGAAAAATAAGGATGAAAGAGAGAAAGTAAGAATTTTAAAAATCATAAACAAAGTAAACATAATTAATGTTATGAATTAATTTAAATGGACGAAAGAAAAATAAATCCATGAATGATTAAAACATTAAATAAAAATAAATTTAGAAAAAATTAAAATAAGTACTGAAGGAAAAACAGAAAAGTGAAAATAATATCAGAAAAAAAAAAAAGAAATAGATAGAAAAGAATAAAAAATAAAGAATGAAAATGGAAAAAAGTATAATTAAAGCGATTATAAAAGAATATAACGGAAATAAAACGAACAATAAAAATGGAAGAAAAAAAAAAAGAAAGATCTTATGTTAGCACAAATAAAAATAAAGTACAAGAAAAAAATAATGATTAAAAAAATAAATACAAAGAAAGGAAAAAAATTATAAATAAATAACAGAAAATAAAAAAAAATCAGAATAATGTAAAAGACATCATCAGACATGTACGATTCTGTAGATTTCCTCTATTAGATCGATGCATTCAATAGCTTCGAAACTTGGAAGGGAAGTTCTAATGGATGAAAAGAGGAAGTTTCTACTAATGTGGTCATATGCTGCTTTGTGGTCGATAAAGCAGGTATGGATTTTCCAGTTAAAGAGGTAAACAAGTACTTGAATTTATCTGATGACATATGCCATCGTTGCATCTCTTTCCGGAATGAAAACCAAACTGGGCCGTAAAGAGTTGATTCTCATAAAACGTTGAGAACATAGTTAATATAATGTTCATTAATATGTTCACTATGATGAATCCATTAAGATACTTCTGTATATGCGAGAATCTTGAGGTCTAGCTTTTTGCTTTAATAATGTATTAGTGTTTGATAGACCTCTTTTTCTGGTGGAGGTGCATTTCTTAGCCAGATCTCTTTCATATATTAGAGAAACTTGTCATTGATTTCAAGGAGAAAGTAATCAATTTTCAAAAGTTTATGTCGTGTGACACTTTATTTTTCCTTATTTTTTTGTTTTTATTTTCTTAAATTCCTCATCACTAGGTTCATTATTGTTTATGTTTGGAGACGATCTTTGTCATCGTTGGATAGATATTGGTATGTGTTCTCTTTATGTGGACATTTTAGGTTTAGCCTGAACAGGGTTGAAATGCAAATCAAAGTGTTTTTTTTTTTTTTTTTGACAACAAGACATTTTCTCTGTTGGAGTTTTCATTGTATGATATTATCGTGTTTATTCGTTTTTCTCCATAAATTTGCACATTGTCTATACTGTTTGACTTTAGTAATTTAATTCACAAATTCCCGGAAATTCTGGTTCCTGAAATAAAGTTTAAAAAATTTCTTTGTTAATTCTTTGGTATCTCCCCTTCCATTTGCCTCTTCTGTTTTTTTTATTGTATGAGTTTTTCGACCCAAGGTTCTTGTACATGGGTGTATATTTTCTGCTTCGCGCTCTTCTTGTGATTGTCTCACGTGATTCAGGTAACAATGAGATGACAACATTATTAAATTCCTGTAACTATTGATCTAGATTTACTGACATAAGTTTGGCCTGTAATTTATTACTAAATTATAGAAAGAAATACCCTTTCACTTTTAAGATTTTGAATGTTATACCTCGTTTATGTTGGCGGAAGCGAGTTATTTTTTTGGCTGGTGTTTTCAGTTTACTTACAAGTAATCTTTGATTCAAAGTAGAAGTTGTATACTCTGTCAAAAGAAAAGTAGACAATATATGCTGCATCTTCTGGAAGATTAACGTGGAAATAAACGAAAAAAGGAAAATAAGCAAAGAACTACATTAAATCGAAAAAAATAAACGGACATTCGTTGGAAATAGTCATGTTTTTATAAAAATAACTTTTATCAATTATTCTTAAAACACTTCCTCTGCATTGTTGCAGCCTGCGCATCAAAATGAGATATTATTCTCGTATTAATTGTATGAGCCAAGACATAAGAGAGCGTTTGAAGATTTTTTTTTCCCGCAGTAGGTTGCCATTTCTTTCTGGAGAAGACTGGTTGCCAACCACAGTTATCTATCTATTATTCCTCTTGATTCCTTGGGGAACATAGGGCTGCAACAACACCTCTCCAACGAACGCAGTTCCGGTCTATCCTCTTCAGCTCGGCACATGCGTGCCGGCTGCTTTCACCTCTGCGTCAACACTTCCGCGCAAAGTCTGTTTCGGTTGACATACTTTTCGCGTCCGTTGCCTGCCTGGTGACACATGTGGATTGTGTGGCCGATCGATTCCCATTTCCGTTTCTTGATGTCAATCTCGATTGGGTCTTTTTCTGGTTCTGTCCTACAGTTGGTCGTTGGAGACAACTTCCGGCCACCTGATATTGGTAAATGTCTGAAGTTTGTGGTTGTTGGTCTTGGTTACCCGCCAGGCTTCTGAGCCCTAAAGTAGGGCCGACTTGACGTTGGAGTTGAAGATCTGGATATTGATTGTAAAATGAGCGGGCAGTTGGTTTCAAGATTGGCCTGCGGTTATAAAACCCAGTTTATCCTACTATTTAATCCAAGCTTAAAGGTAGTCATGATAAATTTTTACATTATTTCCCAAGTGATTTGTGCGTAAGTGAATGTAACGTGAAAACGCTACGTTTTATAAATTACTCAAAAAGAGAAAAGTAATGTATCCTAATACGTATATTTTGTTAGCTGTGCCATTCAATGAAAAAAATCATTAGTTTCTTAATTTTAGCTCAAACACAATAAAATCTCAGTCAACTTGATAATCCTGAAGAATATTTCATCGATAATTCTCCATATTTGTTATGACGATGATAACATCGTTCTTTGTTCATTAGAATTATAATTTCTGTCAGTAATATATGTGAATATATAGTGAAAATCTGATTACTTTTTACAGATTGTTTAACTAATCTTTCAAAATATTTATCTACTATACTGACATTTTCCAATTATTTTACTATTTTTTTATTTTTTTTTTTAAATTCAAATTTCAAACACAAAGAATTATTTTATATAATGAAGAAATGATTATATACCAAGTTATTTTTTAAAAAATCAAAAGAATTGATGAAAAGTAATCAATCATTATATGTAAACATATAGTTTCGCCAAAGTTTATCTATTTCTTTTTGTAACTCGATCGTACAGAAATCATCTTGTTGAAACGTATGCTTCATTAAATAGCGATTAGTGATTTGTAAAGGTTTGCTTTCTAGAAACAGAATAACTGCAGAAAGTTATTGTTTATTTATTCATATTTTAAAACTGAAAATGTTCAAGAACGACAAATGAAGACTTCATCTTTATGGCTATAGATTAAGTTCAAATGTAGATTCGATTTAAGATTTTTCATCTACTGACCTTAGTTTTAGTTCCAAAGCTTGTCCTAAACCAGGGACTATCTGTATCTAGGTGCGGAGTTTCGACACTGTCGAAACTGTAAATGTCTGTAAATACCAAGGCAAAAATAAGATGAAAACATTTTCGTATACAAATTCTGTGCTTTAAATATGCTTATATTTATAAAGAGAATTGTTTCTATTAAAATGCCTTAAGTACAAATCAACTTTGCATGTAGCTTTCGCTAAAAAATAAACATTTAAAAATGTATTCCGAACATTCACATTATAGTTGTTTAGACTTTGTTTCCAGACGTTTTGGACTCGAAGTTATGGAATTCTTTGCGAATTACGCGCAATGTATCTTTTTCTTGTTCAGCTAACGCCGATATGTCCCGACTTATTGGCAGTTAATTCATTACTCAGCGTGCATCTTTCTCTTGTATTTTTTCTTCTTTTTTTTTTTCGAGTTTTGTCTATTTATCATTACAACCCATCATATCTCTTCATTTTATTCCCAACTTTCCACGAGCGTTTATTAATGTTCATTTCTTTGAATACTAATTTCTCGCCTTATCATAATATTAATCAAGATAGTTTTCAGTGCTGGTCATATTAAATCTCTAATCAGCGCAGTCAGCATCATTGTTTATCTACACATTTTGTTCTTTCGTTTTTATTTTCTTTCACATTGCTTTTTTTTGCCACACTTCAACATCCACATTTTCCTCATTTTTTATGGAATTATGTCTTTTTCGTTTTTCTAAATTTTCTCATTTCTTTTCCTCTCGATTGAACTCGCCTTTTTCTCTTTGAGTTTTTTTTTTCTTTTAGTGTTTTTGTGCCTAATCTTTCTGCATTTACAACTTCTTCCTTTTTTTTCCCTCTTCACACAAAATTATTTTCTTGTAATTTGTTGTAAAATTTGCTTTTCTTTTGTCGTTTAGTCATTATCATGATTTCATCTTTCCAAACTTTCTTGTTCCCTTTTTTTCATCCCCCCCGCCACTTCTTCATTCATCATCTTCCTCCTTTAGGTTATCGTTATCTTTTTATTTTAAATCCTCTTCCTTTTTGTACATATTATTCCCATCTTCCCATTCGACCATTCTCTCTTCTCCCACCATTTTTTCTTTCTTTCTTTCTTTCTTTCTTTCTTTCTTTCTTTCTTTCTTTCTTTCTTTCACCTTTTTATTATTATTTTTATTATTATTATTATTATCATTATTATTATTATTGATTTAGGTATATTTTAAATAGTTATTCTCCCGGTTTTTCTCAAATCCCAATCCAATTTCTCTTTTTTTCCCACTTGTGAGTATTTAAAAATGTTATTCTGAATTTTTCTGCAAAAACTCCTCGCTTTATTTTATTCCTCTTTTATTACATTTATTTCTTATTTTCTATGTTAGCTTATTTTCTTTCTTAGATTATTTTCTATGTTAGCTTATTTTCCATATTAGCTTCTTTTCTATGTTAGTTTAGTTTTACACAATGTCAAATTAAAGTAAATGAAGCTTCAAAGACACCCGGAAAACTCTTCAATTCGCTAATGCCTACAAACGTGTCAA
This sequence comes from Acanthosepion pharaonis, assembly GCA_903632075.3. Taxonomy (NCBI): domain Eukaryota; kingdom Metazoa; phylum Mollusca; class Cephalopoda; order Sepiida; family Sepiidae; genus Acanthosepion; species Acanthosepion pharaonis. Next base: position 1,169,829 of record CAHIKZ030004943.1, read on the forward strand.
TTCAATATTTGAAGACCTTGATTTTCATTCAGATTCGAACACCTATTAATGGCACGGTTAATTAGTACACAACTGATGTCATGTTGTGGCAAATCTGTTGTCGCTGTTGGTAACATAGATGGAATTTGTTATATACTCTTGGCGCCAAAATTTGGCTCTTATTTCTCCCACTGTTCATTTGTTTCATGTTACTTTTCTGCTACAAAAATCATCGTATTTGTCTTCGAATTCTTCTCCTCCACAAAGAAATTTTCATAGTGATTTTCTTTTTACGTCTCTTTTAAATGATTCCTTCATCATATTCTATAATTTTCCTTTCTCGCTCTTCTTCTGGATTTGTCTTTCTTCACTATCCTTTCTTGAAATTCAATTCAGGCCATCTTTTCCCTCTTCTATTTCTCTGCCTTCAAATCCTAAATTATGTCCTACATTTCGCTTTCTATTAACGGTTCACACTCTTCTTTTCCTCGTTCTTTTTCTTGCCTTATACTTTCACCTCCATCAACATATTCCAGTTTTTCACCTTCTATTGTTTTCCCCAAGCTTAGACTTGTTTTAATACATTTCTTCTATATTACTATTATTATTATTATTATTCTCTTATCACTTTTTTTCTTCTTTTTCTTCGTCGTTATTCTTCTTCATTTGTTTTCTTCTTGTTCTTATTTCTCCATTTCTTCTTCTTGTTCTTGTTCTTCCTCCTACTCCTCATCGCTCTACTTCTTTTGCTTCTTCTTCCACTTCTCCTCCTCCCCCTCCGACTTTTTATTCTCTTTTCCTCCTATTTCTTCTTCTTCTTCTCTTCATCATCCTTCTTTTCCTCCTCATCCATCCATTCTTGCCATTCCGCCCCCCTCTCCAAGACCGTTTGTCATGATTACTCAACCATTCATTCATTTCCAAAAAGTAACAAGATTAATCAATTCCTTTTTTGTTGAATTCCATTTTCTATCGCTTCCAAAACTTTGTCGAAAATAATCATCGCTTTTCTGTTCAATACAATAAGAGAAACACACAAATGATTTCCTGTTGCCCTAGCAATCGATAAAAGATTGTCAATGATACGCTGGATAATTGAGTTACGTGGGTCAGTAAGATATCGCGCCATGCTGTGTTTCAAAAAAAAAAAACCCTTTAATTTTTCTAATATATAGATTTGCACACAAACCAACACCCCCATATATATATATATATATATATATATATATATATATATATATATATATATATGCATATATATATATATATACACACACACACATACACACACACACACATATATATATATATATATATATATATATATATATATATATATATACACACGTATGTGTTTTTAATAATAAATTTATGAACAATATTATTATTATTATTATTATTATTATTATTATTATTATTATTATTATTCCCTTGGGTTTCTGTTATATACACATTTCTTTCCGGATCCCAACCAAAGACCTCATGTCAGAAATAGTTTCATGATATTTTCCACTGATCATTTTTTTAAAAGAAAAGACAAACAACGATCACACACATTTTACATAAATAAAGCTCTTCGTAATATTTGAGCTGTACTTTTGAGTATATTTTTTGTATTTCTTTAAATCCCGGGCTACCAGGAATCCCTTCAATGAATCTATCGGAAACTTTTCCAATTAAATCGAGTGGTCCAACGATAAATGGAATTATTAATGTCCTTATGTGACACGTTTTTAGATTTCCACTTTAAAATTCTTGTATTTTGACAGTTTCCTGAATATATCCAAAGATAAATTTCAATCTGAAGGGAATACCATGTCAATAAGAAAGCACATTTTGATTTTGCAGGCATTGATCACGATGTCTAAGCGACTAGCTATGATTGTTCTGTCTCTGTGTATTGTAAAATCCCATAAAATGGTTACATATTGTTCCTATCTCTATAACTGGGTCTGGGTGATGTTCATATAAGTTTCTGGCAGATTACTTCCCGTAAAAGTTGTATATTTTCCAATGCAAACATGGGCCGAGTCTATGATGCCGAGTTTTATATTCAGTCTGTGTTAATATTTTGCAACCTGAGACAAGATGATCAATTGTTTCACATTCTTCTTTTTTTCTTCTTCTTCTTCTTCTTCTTCTTCTTCTTCTTCTTCTTCTTCTTCTTATTATTATTATTATTATTATTATTATTATTATTATTATTATTTTGTTTTGCCTCTAATTCACAACAAGGAACTTCAAGAGACAACAATTTTTTTATTAGAAGTTAGAGATAAAAAAAAACATTATTATTATTTTATTTCCATTGATTTCTGGTGCGTACTCCTTTTCTACCGGGTCCCAACCAGTGACCTAAGGTAAGAAATGGCATCATGACATTTTCCACTGAGCATTTAAAAAGAATTACTAAGATCACACACATTTTACATAGTGATAAACCCTTCGCAATGTATGAGATGTACTTGTTTCTACATTTCTTTTTGTATTTCTTTAAGGCTTGGTCTACCAGGGATAGCTTCAATGATTCTACCGTAACTTATTCCAGTCAAACTGAGGACTCCAAGTGGAATTCAGCGTGTTGGCTCTAACTTCAGATACAACTGAAATTTTCAAACTGAGGGCTCCAACTACAACTGAAATATTATTATCATTATTATCATTATAATTATTGTTTCTATCATTATTATTATTATTATTATTATTATTGTTATTATTTGGAACAGAAAAATTGATACTGCTAATTATTATATTTAACCTAACACAGCCTGAGACCAAATGGTAAATCCATCTTAGAAAATTGTATTATGCAAAACTTTCTAAACAGAATAGTATTCCTAACCTGAAAATCAGCGTTATCAGGGTTTGGACAACAACTTTCATGATTAGTTGTTTCAGCTCTTCAAAGTCATGAAACGTTCCTAGATATAGACAGTAGAACGTGAAGATTCTCTGCCTGTAGATTAAATAAAGAAATTCTCTAAAATGGTTACTTGCCAAATGTCAAACAAGGCTGGAGTGGATAACAGCCTAAACGTTGCGGCAATAAAAACAATAATGAGTACATTAGTTCGAAAGTGAATAATGTAAATGACCAAACGCGGATATCTTTTTTTTATATTTACTAAACTTAGATAAGATAAAGAAAGACAGTTATAAGGAAATGGGCAGAATATACATAATATATCACCGGAACCAGCCTAGTTGAAGTCACTCAATAATATCCATCAAAGGAGTTGATAACTTCAAATATCTTGGATCTCACATAATTGATTCCCCAAAATACTTCAATACCATCAAAGCTCTTGCATGGAATGCGTTTATCAAATATCACAAGATTTGGCGCTCAAACCTTCCATACTCTTTAAAATTCCAAACATTTCGAATACAGAATGAACCAGTCCTAATGTAGGAATCAGAAACTTAGACATTATCTGTTCGTCTTGAAATACGACTAACTGAAACATATACAAATCTGCTTAGAAAAATCCAGAAAATCAGTTAGAGATCCCATGCAACAGTTAACACAATTTAAGAACTGAGACCAGTCTTTCTTAAGCTCAAACAAAAGCAATTGTAATTTTCCGGACAGTGCCATTGAGTGGACGGGAAGGTCAAGTAGTTACTTTTACGGTATTCTTCTGGAGATGTCTTCTCGCAAACGAAGACTTTCTCAGACACAATGACTCGATACAAACGGTTGCACATTGGGGATCTGGGGACGGCAATGCAGAAAAAAGCAGTGTGCAAAGGGAGTGTCAATGAAGTTCTGATCAACCATAGGTAGGTCGAAGGATTATGATGACGATGAATATTATATCTATATGTGGACAGAGTTAATTCCCTTGTTTTAATTAATTAATAATAAAGACTTGTTATCACATCATAATTGTCTTCAGTCTCAATCAGTATTTTAGATGATTCTTGTCTCTTGACAATCCGTGTTGTGCTTGATGAAATACAGGAACATTTCAAATCTTCCAAGGGTCATTTCAATATGAAAACCCGGGAGATTTATAAAAAATATTATAGCATTTCTTAGAATGAAATTTATTTACTGAAGTCTGTAAATAAAAGCGCCTCCGCCCCAGAAATCTGCATCTTTATAATGTTTGGCTTTCACCTTATCTATTTGTAGAAATAATTCATGACGTATGATTGACACTGTAGGTAGAGAGGTAGTTTACTTGTGATATTTTATTCATGGTAGTTGTAAGATTCTGACAGTGCTGACCATAGAATTGTTGTTAGGGTCAGATAAATGAAGGAGTCAGTCTACAATGAGGCAAGTCGGATGTTACGGGCGGCACGAATACGGGGGATTAAGGGCAGGCCTCAGCGATGTCTGAAAACTTCGGACGCCTACAGACGAGGGAAGCGTGGGATCAGCGGCAACAGGCAACGACTGTAAGAATCCAAGAGAAGCGAACATTCAATCAAAACATGTCGCTGTTCAAAAATGGTTTCCCTCAAATCACTTCTCAACATAGTGTACAGCGTACACGCCATTCGATGTGATTTTGAAGTCTTTAACAATAAGCATACCATTAGTGACACCACAGTATCGTTTACTACACCTCAACTGAAACAGAGAACTTTGGAACATTGGCGGCGTATCACCTGCAGAAAAGGATCTTATTTTCAAAACTTTTCAAGTACACGGTCGAGTTCGCACAAAGCTGATCACATTAGAAGATAGATGTTTTTTGTTGGTATATATTCATCCAATTAAAGGTCACACAGTCATTCAAGTTAGAATGGTAGCGAGTAACGTTGAATGTTGTAGTGATCAGAGAATCGTGATCGAGACTCTGTTTCATAATGTAGCCGTTCCTGGAAAGGAGCTTTCTGAGAGGAACCCCTTAGCAATGGAATATGAAGAGAATGAGAAAGATTCAACCCTGTGTACATTGCCCCAGCTATAAAGGTCTGAAATGATGGAACTGGTGAATGTACCTGGTCTGATCATTTGCTATTGAAACAGTGTTAGTGAAGCAATAGGCATTTGTCGTTTCGTCCGTGGGGAAAAGGCTGTATGGATGGAAACAATTCATCACCAACAAGGTCACATAAAAGTTTTAAAAGTTGTCACACTGGAGAGAGAAGATAGTCTTTTCAGCAGCTTATTTTTCAGGTTTTGGTAGTTCAGTAATTGTGTGGCTTGTGTTCTGCTAGAATTTACAAAAATTTACTTTTAAACTACAGTCTGTTTAGAATATGCAGACAACTTGAATACGTTTGTACTCGCCACGATATTCTCCGTTGATGACATTTGCTTCCAGTAATATAACACAAACACTCTGTTGTTGTCCTTGAACACACGAATTAGTTCCGGGTACTACACTCTCGTCCACTGTGACCAGATTTAAACATCATTTACCATGGAGGGACATGTTACAGACTTGACTAGATTTCCTTCATGTACACCCAACACTCAAAGACAGTTTAGTTATAAATATCTCTAGAACATGACTGGATATGAAAGCATTCCAACTCCATGTCACGTAGCTGCCGTTATTCTTTCTGATTTCCTTCTTTTCTATTCGACTTCTTTTATTTTCAGTATTTTTCTTTCTTTTTTCATTTTCCAATTTTTGTCACTTCCATCTTTCTTTCTATTTATTGAATTTTTCCTTCATTCTTTTTCTTTTTATGCTTTCTTTCTATTCGTACACTTAGAGTCAAAAACAGAAAGGTCAAATCTCTCGGATATATATTGAAGGCAAAAGGAACAGAAGGATATAGGGACTAAACTAGCTGACGATTTTATGTAAATGAATGGCAGAGCAGAAACTTAGAAATTTGTTAAGAGGATAACCCTTGCTGGGGATTGCAGAGGTCAATGGATGACAGCTATTGACTATAAATCAAATGACTAATGCTATTAGCGTATCCCGTGAGAGGGTTGAGATTATTCTGTACAATGAAATGGCATGATGAAGGTTACTGCTTGGTGGGTGCAACGTCTTCTGGCACTTGATCAAAATGGCAACATGCTGATCACATAACAGGAAAATATGACATTGTTTGAGGCAGATCCATCTGGTTTCCTTGATCGTTTCTTAATCCAGGATGCGTGTTGGGTTCATCCATTTGAGCCAGCGATAAAGAGACAATCCATGCGGTGGAAACACCCCTACTCACATGTTCCAAAGTAGATCAAAGTCATTTAATCTGCAGGGAAGCACATGGATTTTTTTCCGTAATGCAAAGAGTTTGTATGTATTGATAATCTTCAAAAGTGTTCCACAATAGAGAATACTATACCAATATACATACTCCCAGGAAAAATGGTGAAAGGAAATCTGGACAATGCTTCAGCAAGCGGTTTCTTGGTTCCAATGGCTGATAAGTGTGACAGTGGCTTTGAAGTAGTTCATCATCTTTCTTATTCTCCTGATTTGACTATTATCTGTTCGCCAACATGAAAAAAAAGCACTTGGCTCGGAACCAATATTCTAGCAATGATGACTGATCCGTGATGATATCTGCTGTTAATGAAATTATTGGCCAACAGGATGAACAGACTTTCAGATATCAGTTTGCCTGAAAAGAAACAATGCAGTTATTAATAGGAACAGTTGAAATGAAAGCATTCAAGATTCTACAATTCTAGCATCACTTCTTCATCGTCAGCCTATGAACATTTCAGCCTAATTTGTCATTTTTGTTCCCATTTTTTAAAAACTTACTTATTGCCCACACGTTCTCTTTTCATGGTATTCTCAACATCCTTCTGTAGAACCATGTCCTCCGTTGCAATAGTAATTCGGTTTCTTTCACTGTCTTATAATGTCTAATAATTTTTATTTTTTATCTATATAGAAATTCTGAGATTTTATTATTATTTTGTTTTATATGATTTGTTTCCTTACTTCATCTTCCATTTTTACACTATTTACAAAATTCCGCTTGTTCATTTTAGTTATATTACCACATCCTCGAAGTTTAGACCATTGTACACTTTGGCCTTATTCAGCTTTGGAATTTTTAATCGAATACTTTATTAAGTCCTCGGTAGATATTTCTAATTCCACTGTTATGTCATTTTTCGATATCTCAGTTTCAATTAATTCCATTTAGTGACTCACTGCTTGTGGATTCCGGTTTGAAATCCGGTACCAATAAATAACAAACGCCAGGAATAAATATATGAAAATAATGTATTAACGTAATAATACAAACTGGTAAAGCAGGTTAGTAGTTCCAGGAATACGGGTTAGTAGCAATATATATATATACAGTCTTTGGTATTGAAGTATCGATGTATGACTTCTTACTGAGTCTACGTGCTCGCTCACTGTGACTCCGACAACGCTGTTACCTCACCCTCACTCTTCCGGTTACCTACAACCTTTTACTCTGTCACTCTGGACTCGACTCTTCGGTCTTGCTCTCTCGGGTCTTCACGTAGCCGTAGTATATGTATATAGTGGATGAGTCCATTTGTGTAAAAAGTTGTGGACCCCTGAACACCGCTGTAGCCAAGTATTGAACTCAGAACTCTATGGGTTAAGTCACAATTTGGATTACATCAACCAACGCATTTCTCCACTGGGCCATGTCTCCTTGTGTATATCACCCGAAGAAGACCATCGTCCGAAATGTCGGGAATATGACAATGGGAACAACTCTCCGAATTATTTAAATAGTGTAAATAGTTACAATACCTCATCTCAGACATATAGACGGAACTTCCATTTACTATAATAATAATTATTTTTTTCTGATTTTCTTACTCATTCTATTCCTTTTCTTGTGGTTTTTATCGTTTTTTTTTTAATATAGTAAATGTGATTTTGTCTCTGATTCTATTTTGCATATTACAGTTTTTCGGATTTTTTAATATATCAAACGATTTTTCCTTTCTTTCTTTCTATTTCCGATATTTGAATTTCCTGTAGTTTTAATATATTAAATGTTTGCTTTGTCTTTGATTCTATTTCACATATTACAGTTTCTCGTTTTCTTATTATATCAAATGTGTTTTTCTTTCTTTTTCATATACTGCACTTTGTCTCTTCTTTTAAATACAATAATTCTCTTTCATTATTCTTACTCTAATAATATTTTCACGTTCTGTTTCTTTTTTTTCTTTTTTCTGCTCTTAGTTCTTTCGTAGTTTATTTTCTTATTAACTTAATTTTTTCTTCTTACAATCCTCTTTTCATTCTGCACATTCTTCCTTCAAATCCTTTCTCCCTCTTTTTTTCTTTTATTTACAATTCTTTTTCTCACATTTCTATCCCATTAACCCTATCATTTTTTTTGTTTTTCTTTCCCAATCGTTTCTTTAACAATCCTTGATTGGCACTCATATCGCCATATTTTATTTCATTTTTAACATCAATTTCTTCTTTTTACTTTCTACACGAATTCCTTCTTTCTTTTTTTCTCTCACAATCTTTTTTTCTAATATTCTCTTTTTTCTTAAAAAAATAGTTTTGTCTTCCTTGTTATAACAATTCAATTCCGGACTTTTAACTTCTTTTTCTCTTCTTCCTTCTTCTTTTTCTTTCAATCTCTCTCTCTCTCTCTCTCTCTCTCTTCTTTTTACTCTCTCTGTTATCTTATTACATTTCTCTACCTATTTCTACGTTAATACGTAATGCTTTTCTTTTTTCTCTCTTCATCTCTACTCCTTTCATTCCATTAGATATTTTAAAAAGATACTTACTTTCCATCTTTTTTATTTCTCTCTTAATTTACATACAGCTCTTACCACGTTCTCAATTTTCTTTTTATTTCTTCCCCTTCAACCACAATCTTTAAGCCCCTTTACCTTTCATCCCCATTGCCAGCCGACATAGTAACAACTACCACTACCACGTCATTCAATGATGTCACTGTCTTAAACTTACAAGATAGCAAGTGTCTCCCTCTATGCACTGCGAAATGCGTTCAAGGCGGTATCTTAGATAAAGCACGTATTACACCTTTGATAACTTGTACTTACATAAAGTAGCCTTAAACACCGGACAACACCCTCCATATCTTTCGGTGGTTTAAGAATGGCATTTAATGGAAAAAGAAAACACATTTTCTTATCAAAGGAGTCGGCGAGATAAGCCTGATCGGTAAGAAGCACAAACCATCACCAGTTAGTAGCTAATTGGATTCTAGTTTGTTAATGATTAACTATTACAGGCAATGCATCTAGTCTTATATATCGTCTATCGCCAAGATGTCGGGGAACTTTAGCAAGTATTAAAGGGAGATAAGAAGTTATTTCAATTTGACACGGAGGTTTGCTATTCCCTATGGCTGACAAACTCTGAAAAAGTCTGAATCCTGCAGTGATCTGCAAAAATGACTGAACACAAAACAACACCTGCAGATATATATTGCCATATTCATATAAAAAAGCATAGATAAAATGCTACCCACACACGTAGTATATAGAATCCGAACAAAAATAGAAACCTTTTTTAGTGCCAACGCGTTTCGCCTTGGTTTGGTGGGTAAGTAGGCAGCTTAGGCTCAGAAATCTTTGTTTTTCATTCTGAATTAAAAGCACCTAATTAACTACCCAACATAGGCGAAACTCGTTCTCAATAAATAGGTTTTCCACAATTTTATATATATATATATATATATATATATATATACACAAACACACACACACACACGCACACACACACACACACACACATATATATATATATATATAATAAAAAGAAATAACAGTCTGATTTATAATCCACATTTCTTTAGCATTTAATTTTAAAATAGTGCTCGATATAGAGTAGAGCAAAATATTAAAATATGTATTTAAAATATGTATTTATCGCGACATAGAAATTACCATGTTTCAAAACCAAAACCTAAATTAAATTTAAAATTTAAAGTTTTTATTTATTTTCAAGCGATATTGAATAAATTTCGAAAAAATGATTTAAACTTTTTATAAGCTAAATAATATTATGTATATATTTTAGTTGGTGGGGGAATGAGATTACAAAATTTTTAAGCGAGTTTTGGTTTTTTGACGAATCAGGATACAAGTATAATTTAATGTGGCAAATATCGGTTAAGGTTTAGGTGTGGGTTTGTAATTTCTGTCTGTTGATACTGGCTTCCTTATATGAGAACGTGTCATCACTGTCTGGTTTATTTTTTTAAGATACACTACAATAAAAATGGCATTTTTATTTATTTATTTTATTTATTTTCTTATTTTATAAAATACATTGGGATTTTCTTCAAGGGGCTTCCAAATATGATTAAGTCATATTTTTTATTTCTATTTATATTTGTCAAGATCTAAAATACTATATTTATTATATTATTAATAAACTATATACGATCTTGTCAAATTAAGATATTACAATTTGATTCCGCATTTTCTTACTTTATTATTTTTATCAAATAAAAGATATATAATTATGCAATTTTTTTTATAATTAATTATTTTTAAAGGAAATGTAATACAGTTTCTATGAATAACTGTTATTTCATTTTTTAAATAAATCTTTAATACATAATAATAATATATATCTTTTTTATGTAGGCACAAAGGATATGGCTCATTTAATGATCTGCATGTGCTCGTTTTTTATTAGTTTACATTTTAAAGTGGGTGTTTTTTGTTTCTTTTAAATGCCAAAAGTCTTTGGATAGGTATGTTTGATAGCGATACTTATTATTATTGAAGTAAGACAAATGTTGGCTCTATCTTAATTTAAATCCATTTTTATTGCTCCTAATATAAAACTCTTCAATATTACGTTTCTCAATAGATGAGATAGTGCATTGTTAAATTATAGACTCTGTGAGACATTTATTATTCAATGGACAATTTGCAGAATTCCTATATTTACATTTCCTTTACTATTGTTTATTCCTATTTCTGGATCACCATTTATTTGATTCTGGCTAAAGTATTTATTTAAAATTTTATTATTGTGTTTTTTAATATTTTCTTCTAAATTGTTAGTAGAACTATAACTTAATTTTAGGGTATTTTTATTAAGAGCATGGCTAAGTGTATAATTTCTAGGAAAATGTTTTTCAATTAAATCACGAAATTTATATCTTAACTTACTACTAAATATTTGGTTGAATGGAGGTGTATATCAAAAGATTTTCTACTTCTATTCCTTCTCTTGTTATCCTTATTATTTTTATATAATTAATGTCAGGGCATTTATAGGCACTATTCTTTAAAACTTTATTATAAAAAATTTTTTGTTCATAGAATATTTTTTCATTAGCAGAATTTATATTTATTCGTTTTTCTGTTAATGAAAGTATATGCTTTACTATAGATGGGGGATGATTTGGCTTCGGTTGGATTTATAAATGATTCATATGGAGTTTTTTTATAAGGTTGGTATATATTTTACATTAAATCTAATGTTATATCGAGGACGTTTACCGTTTTTAATTTTGTATTACTAGTAAATTTCAAATTTAGGCACTTAAATTCTCTATGTATTATTTTTATAATCTAATTCATTTTGAATTTTCTAGACTTCCTCACCGCCATAAGGTCATCATCCCTATGCAGTTCAATGTCTTTAGTATTAATTTCACGGTGTGCACTCAAATTATATAAAATAAATAGACCAAGTACATTGGTAAACTGTGCAGAATCCAACGATCCCTTTGTGATATCAAAATGGTATTCGGAATTTTTTATCCAATGTTCGTTATTATGAATGAGAACATATTTTTGGATTCATGATTATGTTGTTTCCTCTTCAGATAGGTCAGAGTATAAAGTAGCAAATTCCAGGACAGCCGTGAAAAGCTACCTTGATGTTGATGGCTGGTATTCTTCGATGTCGAATTGTGTTAGGGTACAATCTGTTTTATCCTTAATATTTCAAAACCAATTGATGATTCTTTGGTATTAATCCAGTGTGTCAATGCCAGGTATTCTTAAGTTGTTTGTTAACTCTTTCCAGGATATTTTGCTATTTTTTATAATTTCTGGCAAAGTTGGATTTATAATTATGTTAGTAGGATTAGTTTTGTGGACATTGATGTTAATATAGCAAACTTTTGTGCTAAGTTTACCGACTCTATCATTAATTTTTACGATAGTAAGATATGATATAAGTTCGGCAGCACATTTTTGATAAACCCTCGAGTGGCAAGGTTGAATCCCCCACAGCAGAATCAGTGATAGGCATGGCCAGAGCAAGCTTCTATGCAATGAACTTCTCACGGCACTTGTACACTCACTCAAATTTTCTATGCGAGGGCAGCATGATATTTTATCGACGTGAAAATGGACAAAAGTGCGGATGTCTAATTATAGCCTTGTAAGTAACATTTACTCCGCCGTGCAAAGACAGGAATACATGTTCTTCTCACACGTGGTTAAATAGCATGGTATATTTGGTTCTTTTGACGGAAAACTCATATTTCAAATCTAGCAGATTTGAAAATGCATAAATATATGTTTAAGGAGCCTACTAGCTATTCTTCGATGTGCAGTATTCCTTCAGGCCGTGGATGATCATGGATATTTACAGCCACCTAACCTTTTTAGCTCTTAGAAAGTATCTGTTACTTTACCAAGCCTTCCCAAAATCTATTCACACAAGCTCGTCATATAGGCGACCGACTAATATCGCCTGTCCATTTTCCCTTCAGTATATCCTGCGAGTGTCAAATTCCCCAAGCCTTCCTTGATAGATAGATAGATAGATAGATAGATAGATAGATAGATAGATAGCCTAGAGTATGTCGTTATCAGTAGTAAGTTCGGTTCTCTGAAAGTTATTACTTTTACGAGTTTCATGTTCGCTGTATGCCGCTTACATTGAATAAATTGTTCGAATTTTGAGAAATAAATCTGTTATTGTCTACTATGAAGCTCTTTAATTTAATTTCATTTCACATTTTAAATTATGCGATTTTTTGCATGTATTCATTCTTGTAGTGTCGATTGTTACCATTTTCAATTTTTTCTTATATTCCTTATATTCCTCTCTTTCAAATGCTGCATTCTTCAGATATTTGGTCTTTTACTTCTGTTCAGTTTTGTAGAAACCAAACCAATAAACTAAAATCCATAAAAGAAAATTATACTTTTGTGGCCAGCCTCGGAACTGAATTGGTGAGATCGAAGATCTGTATTCGAACCAGATAAATGTTACAATTTTGAAAGATTATCTTTTCATTTGTTCAAATGCTTGACTTGTTCAATGTCTAATTTTCTATTTTCCGTCAATCTCCAGATACTTTTCGCTTATTCTATATAATCCTTTTTGAATTCATTCATCCAGTCATGTTTTGATTTATTTTCTCCACCCTCACACTTTACTTTTCTTTCTTTATCTAACCATTTTTCTTTCTTTTAAATGCCATATTTATTCTTGTTACTTTTAATTCAAACTCTATCTTTCTAATCAAGTCAGACATTGCTCCATATCTCAGAGAGACTGATGTGTTTGATGGGACACACGTCTCAGTCACCATACGCCGATTTCGCATGTGCCTCATAACCTTTTCCTTCCACTGATCCTTGACTTTTCACAACGATTCGGATGTTTTTGATTCTCTTTATCTTTTTCGGGTGTCAAAGGCCAGACGTAAAAACGGCACATTTTACGTCTTATTTACGTTACTCTTTATTTAATGACAACATTCGTTTTATTTTTAGTTGGTCAAGAATTTTCGTAAATAAACCAATTAATTTGCTCGCTTGTTTGTTTATTGATTTATATTTTTGATGAGATAAATCGTTTCTGGAGTCTATCACATGCTGTGTTTTTATGCTCAGGTCCATTCATTTGGTCTTCTTCTTTTCTTCTTCTTCTTCTTCTTCTTCTTATTATTATTATTATTATTATTATTATTATTGTTATTATTGTTACTGATTAAGTTTTCAACCAGTATTAACTAGTGAATTACATCAAAGATTTTCTGATAGCAAGTCTCCAGAAGTTCCCGAGTCTTCAGTTTTCAGTTTTTACACTTGTCTAAATTATCTCATTTCTTTTTCTGGTTACCAATTTCCTGTATTCTTTACAAAAGGCTTTTAAGGAACATCGAAAGTGCTCTAAAAACGACTGGAACTTCTGTCATAATTACTCTTTGTTCATGTATTTGTTTTGAACATGTATTTGCCCCGATATTCAATTTAATTTACTGTTATTCTATTTAAAAAAAATTTTCGCCTTTGCTCTGCTGTTGTTGCTGCTGCTACCACTTATGGTCGTTTTAATGCAGATTTAGTAACATCAAATCTCATTATTCCAGCACTAGTCTCTTGGTTTTATTAATGCTATTTTAATCTTTATTCGGATTGCCAATTCTTATAATCGTTTCCAGAAATTATCCTATCGAATCAATAATGACAATAAAAAGAGTCATCTTCCATATTTTATCTATTTTATGATCATTTTTTCAAGTTGTTCTATTTCGATATGTGATTTAAACGGACAGCGAAATAAACTATTGATTACATTTTCCTCTTGAGGATTCTTAAATTTGGAATACTAGCTTTGATTATTATTATTATTATTATTGTTGTTGTTGTTTGTGTGTTATATTTACTGGTTTGTATCCTGTAGAGCGATTTCCAAACTATGGCTCTTAGGCTATATAGGAGAATTGTCATTTAATTGATAGCACATTTCTTAGTATATGGGATGTGCCTATTTGGGCGATCTTCTGGGCAACTTGTATGTTGATGTCACTTTTAGTAAAATTCTCCATTCCTTTTCTCCCGAGGCCCACTGCTCCGATTACTATTGCTACAGTTTTAGTTTTCATTCCCCACGTGCTGTTAATCTCGATCTGCAGGTCCTTAATTATTAGTATTATTATTTGTGTACGGTATGCTTCCTGCTTGGTATCATGTAGAGCCGGGTCCTTAGGCCCTATACGATAACTGACATTTAATTGATAACACATTTCTTAGTATATGGGATGTTCCTAGTAAGGCGATGTTCTGGGCAACATGTATGTTGATGTACCTGGGACAACCTTAGTAAAATTGTCCATTCCTTTTCTCCCGAATCTCAGAGCACCATTACTATTGGCAGTCTCATTCATTCCCTACATGCTGTTAATCTCGATCTCCAGGTCCATGTATTTAGACAATTTCTCTTTATGGAGGTTTTTCTCTCAGATGATACTGCTATGTAAATAAGTATACACTTCGTTAATTTATTGTCTTGTATGATAATATCAGCTCTGTTGGCTTTTATTTCCCCGTCAGTTTGAATTGGCATGTAACAGAGGATAGTTACATCGTCATTTTGAGTAATTATGTCTGGTTGGTACTAATACCATCTCTCAGTGATTTCGACTTTGTACTTCTTGCATATTTTCCAGTGCACATAAGTTGCTACCTTTTTATGACTGTGTTTATATTCATTTTTTGCTAGTTCCGGACATCCTGAGATAATATAGTCGACAGTTTCATCATATTTTCTGCAGATCCTGCATTTCGGATTAGTTTCATGCTTGATTATTTAACAATGATAGGGTCTGGTTGCAAGGCTTTGGTCCTGAGCTGCAATAATTAGGCCTTCCGTCTCAAATTTCAACACGGTTCTCAGCCTCAAATGTGTTTTCTCTTGGTCTATATCTGCTTTTTTTTCGTTCTTTTTAGGTATCTGACATGCAACGCCTTGTCCTCCAAGTTTTTATGTAATTTCATTTGGCCAACTTGTTTTATTATCATTATTTTATTTCCTTTGATTAGTGGTGTGTACACATTTCTTTCCGGGTCCCGCCTAGGGACCTAAGGTAAGAAATGGCATCATGTCATTTTCCACTGATAAAAAAACAAAAATAAACATATTTTATATAGATAAAGCTCTTCGTAAGGTGTGGGTTGTACTCGTGAGAAAAATTTTGAATTTCTTTAAGACATGGGCTTCCAGGAAGCCGTTCAGTGAGTCTACTGGAATCTTTTCCAACCAATCCTATTATTATTATTATTATTATTATTATTATTATTATTATTATTATTAATTTTATTATTATAAGATTTAACATCCTCTTCGACATGTAGAAGTTTCGGCTGGATGATAGTAATCATAGACATCATAGCATCGTAAAACCACAGCAATAGACACATCCTCTTTTCATCTATTAGAAAGCGTCTTCCATGCTTCGAATACACTGAATATCTAGATCTGATAGAAGAGCTACATCGGTCCGTAAAGTCATACATATCAGGTGAGGTCCCCAATACACAGACATATCAAAATTCATCTGGAGTGCAGCAAAAAGGAAATGAGTGTCCCAAACTTGTTACTCTCTTTCATGACTTGCCTCAGTGCATATACGAGAACAGATATGAAGAGATTGACAATGTTCGCTTAAACCTTCTATGCATTTTCCCTAATAAATCTACTAATAGAAAAGAGCTTTTCTTCTTCCCTTCCCTGGTACAATGTACAGAGGATGAGGGGGTGCTTTGCCGATGACATAGAGATTTACACTTGGGACAATAATGATCTTGGACAAAAGATTAGAATGTTCTACCGAGAATCTCAAAAAGTAAGATTCGAGATAAGTCTTTCAAAAATAGAATAATAATCGGGAATTGGAATGAAAGCAGTAATGGCAGCTACCCTGAATCCATCATAGAAGTTCAGGATGTGTAATTAGTAAATACAAAATACCTCGGTGTATTGATCAGTTACAAGAAATTTAATATGGGAGATAAGGAAATTGAAAATAGAATAGAATATGCTAGGGATAGTTTCACCCAACACCGCAAGTTACAACGTAAATCTAGATTCAGGTACATCCTTGTGGAAATTAATTGAAAAGAATCGCTTTAGTTTCCTTTTTTTGATCATATGGCCATTTTTAGACCCACTGGAATAACAAGGTGTAATCGATTTCTATTTTTACTTCAGATTAAGTTATTTGCAGTGGTGTGCAGTAATATGAATCTCTTTTCGGAGTGTATAATGAAATTTTTTTGGCCTTGAAAAATATTGCGTCATCCTTGATTGCATCAGGTTTTTATAATATTCAAACACTATTGTTATCCTACGGCCATTGTCTGAGATGGACGTTACTCCAATGAAGCGTACGATAATTGTAACGCTGTACAAACACAATAGCAAGCCTTACCAGTGAGCAGATCAAAGTACTATGGGACTGGACGGAAACTCTCCTGATTTAAATCCAATCAAGAATCTATGGTCAATCTGCAAAGAACGACTTCGTGGAATGGACATACAAAGTACTAACATGTTTCATTTGAAAAATATGAAAAAAAGTAAATAATAACTGAATTCTTCTTTTTGTTTCAATTAATTTGCACAAGAGAGTACTTAAAGAATATTATCAGGTCGAGAACTTCATATAAATTCTATGCATGGCGCCAAACCCTTTCAGAAATATCTAAGCTGTCAGCTGAACAATCGCTTTCTCATATTTATGATTAAAAATATCTTCGAGAGAGTGAAACGGGTAAGTCACCTCATGGACTATATTTTCCGAATCTCATGTTACAGAATCAAAAAAAAAGTCACAAATAACACATCCCTTAAGGTCTTTCAACAGTAGCAACTTATAAAACGGCTAAGTCATCTAAGTCGAAGAGAGATAATTACGTTCCACACTACCCTAGAGAAAAAGCAAGGAGGGAAGACTCCATTAGAAGGAGCAACAACAGCTATTGGAACTGGAAATTTGATTCAAGAGAAAGATTTTATAAATCGATATATATATTCCCAAACTTATAGATTGGGGGCTGGGACCAGTACCATCAAAAAACTTATTTTCTGCGAACTTAATATCAACATTTATCTTAATGATCAAGACCTTTGAACAGACCAATAATTTTACGCTTGACAATTCACTTCGCTTCTACACGGCTTTTTCTACAATGATGTTCACCTTGCACAAGGATCAAAAACCAATCAAAGAAGAAAGTTACACTGTATGTAGCACTACACCAAGCAAAAGGTGATAATGTCCCCCAAACTCAAGGGGTAATCAGATTGAAAGAAAAGGAATTGGCTTTAGAAGAAACCAGAAAACCAATCCTAAACAGGAAACAAGGGAAAAAACCCTCTAATCCTTTAAAAAAAAAAACAGGGGAGGAGTGTAAACCGGACGATATTGAGGAAAAAAAATAAATCAATGGTAAATAAAATTTAAGCAGAAACATTATAAATACACTGTAGAAGTAGACTTTAGAAAGAAGTGTAAGCCAATCCAAAACCGGAAACAAGGGATAGACCTCTATTCCCGTTGAAAAGACCTGGGTCAAATCAAATGCATTCTCGTATCCCATATCATAAAACAAATTTCCTAATATACTAAAGCTGACTAAGCTAGCTTCCGGTCTTACATTGTGGTAACTCCTCTTTCTGATCTGTTTGTCCATATATTTTTTTAATTAAAGAACAAATATGAATTAACAACACCTAAAATAAACCTATTTGAAAATAGCTAAAGAAGTGGTTGAAAGGGCTAGGAAAAATGAGCAATGTTAGCTCCCTAAATATAAGAATGCTGGAAAAAACTAATTAAGTAAATTTTCCCTCTCTATCCTCTTTGACGAAACATGTTTAAAAGAAACGTTTTGCCCAAATGCATATATATATATATATATATATATATATATATATATATATATATATATATATATATATATATATATATAAAAGGAATAGTCCACGTGTGCTGATTATACTATGTAAAATATATAGGTTGGTTAATAAAACAAGGGCAAACGAAAAGGTACCAAGGTGATCTGTACGAAAAATATTTAATAAATTATGAACAACAAAACAAAAATGAATCACGAAAATGAAGGTTTTAAATCTGTAATTTTCGGGCAGGTCTGTGTCCTTTACCAGCGATGCGAGGAATAAACAGAGAAAATTTTATTACCTGAGGATACCTAATCGGTAAGAACCAGGATAGCAGAAAGGTTGGTGTTCCTATGATTTTATGTTTTAAATTGTTCTATATTTTTATTTTCTGAAAATTTTATAGAGCCCAATTTTTATTAATTTAAACCGAGCATCTTTTACAAATGATAGACAATATTTAGGATTTATGAAACGTTTGAGATAATCTAAATGTTTAAAGATAGAAATTAATAAAAAAAAGGCCATTTTAATATTGATATACTGTCTATATGATGTTTAGAGAGGCTTGAACCCTAAATCTCCACCTCTGATATACAAATATTAAGTTTCATATTCTCCTGAAATAAAACAAATGAATTAAAATAAAACAAAAGTCCTCATTGAGAAAGAAAGAAATTTTCTAACTCTTAAAGTCTATGTGCTCCAAAAGTAATGAAAGTAAAATATCCTCTCAGTGACTGTAAAACTATTCTATACACCGGAGTTGATTAAGACTGACGAAGTTTTTGTCGGTTGAAATAGACCTATCTCCCCATATCAGGTAATTTTGTATTTTGTTTTGTGATGCACACACACACACACACACACACACACACACACACACACACACACACACACACACACACACACAAAGATACACACACACACTCACGCATATATTTATATTATTATTATTATTATTATTATTTTTATTATTATTAGTCTAAAAGTTATTTTAAGTGGATATCTTTATTTGAGTAGACACTGTGTTTTCTTTTTTTTGTTTTTTTTAAATAATTTATTACGTCTACAGGCTTACTCACTCCAGAAATCTTAACCAAGAGAATTGATTAGAAAACCTGCGTCCTTCATTGAAAAAAAAAAAAAACACCGCCTCACCCAGCGGGTATTAGTCTCCTCAATCTGTCATAGTCGTGTAAGGTTCTATTTGCCATTTTAAGGAAGGTACATGCTCTCCTTAAGATTTTCTCGAAAGAAAATATTTGCTCGATTTCGTATGTGAAATGTAAGCAAAGCAAATTTCTAAAGAATTAATGGATTGATTTTTAAACCGACATTTTTATTGTTGCAAAGTTATTTTAGTGGATACTCTTATTTGTATAGACCCACAATATATTATATATATATATATATATATATATATATATATATATATATATATATTGACAATATGATAAAGGATAATCACGTTACGTAATATAATTTTACACCAGCAAATAAATTATTATTAAATATTACTCATATAAAGTAATATTATAAGCTGCATTTTATATGGTATATTCATCCTGTAATTATTACCATCTACCAGCGCCTATTTGTGAATAACAATTTTATTGTGAACATATTGACTTGAAAATCAGCATTCAAAGATTTTACCTTGATGGGACCTAGACCACAAGATCAGAGGAAATATTCAAATATAATATCTTGAGATATTATTCGATAGTTACACACACACACACACACACACACACACACACATATGTATATATATATATATATATATATCACACACACACACATATATATATATATATATATATATATATATATATATATATATATATATATATATATATATATATATATATATATATATATATATGACACTTTCCTCTACTCTCATTGCATTACATCTTACATCTGTCTTTTTTATTGAAAAAAAATCACGGAATATTTTGAAATAAAACTGTGTATGATTTATGTGGTTATTTTTGCCTTTTAACCTCGGCGATAGAAAATAAATCTCTTAACTGCGTGCAGCGTGTGATTTTTGTTATTGCAATCGATACATTCAGGTCAGTATTAACTGCTAAAATCGCCTTTATTCTCGAACAAACAACGAGATCAGTGACATGATAGAAAGAACAGAGTTGCTTCCCCTTTTTCTCCGCCGATTTCTTACAGAATTCATATTTTCTATGATATTTATTGTATGCAAACATATTTTAAGTATATTTAATTCACTGGTTTGAACATTTTTAGAAATTCTTTTCCCGGGAGATAAAATTCTTCTGGCAAATATAAATTAATTGTTCGAAAAAGAAACAAAATCATTCATTTTCTCGTGAAGAATAGAAACATGAAAAGAGACATGTTTTGTTTTTTTGTTTTTTTTATTGAGCCAGCGTAGGAATTATGAAATAGTTTCATGTTTAAGCGATAATGCGCTCTTTGTTTTTTTTCAAATTTTTATTCAGTGTGGTTATTAACCAAATATATACAGTAAATATTGATCTCTTTCTGAAGTTTATGGTAGAACTATACTAAAACTTGAACTAAAACATAGTGTACACATTTTAAACATTTTACTAGCAGTGATTAGGCTTGTTTCATGCCAAAAAATGTGCACCCTGGGAAATATTTAGTCCTACTACTTTGGTTTAGTATCTTAATAAGGCATGAATTTATTACCTAATTAATGGTTTGCGAGACTAGGTTTTTAAACATAGTTCAACAACAAAGCATTCATTACGCTTGCACACACACACACACACACACACGAACGCACGTACAGATACACATTCAAAAATGCATAATGCTGAAATTTACATACGAACTCATGGTTAATAGCAAAATCCATTTCCGAGGACAGCGCAGAAAATTTGGAAAGCGTTGCATGAATCTAATGGTGATTACGAAAGTACGGTAGCTAGCAAAAATCACTCTGTTAAAAAAAACTGCGAATTTGTTGGTGAGCCCCTCAGGTCTATCACGGAGGCCAAAATTAAGTGCCTTGAGGAAGTAGTGCTTCCCTGGATCAAGAAGGTGGCTGCTAGAAGACCCTATATTTGGCAACAGGACTCCGCACCATGCTACAGAAGCAGACGAATTCTGCCATGGCTGTTAGGAAATTGCTGCGACAATATACTCCCTTACATTTGGTCACCTAACTCCTCAGACTGCAATCCCTTTGATTATTATCTCTGGGGCGCAGTTGAACGAGAGACCAACAGCACTCCTTGTAAACAAAGAGAACGTCCAGAAAAATTACAAGAGATTCCAAAGTCGTCTCCGGGTGGCGGTTGAAGCCAATGGTGATTTTATTGTATAAATTTATTCTTTAGTATTTCAAGATATTTTGTGTAATTTTGGTAAATATTGCGGCAATTTAGGCATCGACCGTGTATGTTCAGCACATTAATAAATTGCCAATTGACTTAACTCATTTGACCGATTCCGACGTTTGTTGAGACTTTTGTATGGAGAAGTTCTCCTCGTTTCGAATAATGTAACTGCTGTCTGGTGTCTCAACACCAACCATCTTTCCTTAAAATGGATCAACATTGTTTGAGACCATTTTGAACATTACTCAGTTTTCGCTATTTCTCTTACAAGGTTTTATCACATACCAAAAGACGTTTTGGACACTAAATTGCTGATTTATTTATTTGTTTAACTGCACATCGAAATGCCGAAATTTAATTTTCTTCGGAGCTTTGAAATAATACAAATATATTATCCTGCATTCACAATTGAATACATGGTAGATGACACTCGGCCTTTGTGCATATATATGTTTGTGTGGACATAATTACTAAAGGCGGTGATATGTGTATTTTATGTTGTAGTTTTGTTGAATTTATATTTCAGAATACAATTTAAGAAATTGTAGAATATTATATGGATTAATGTTATGAAAGGGTTCTTTCATGTTAGTTGCTTGATTTTGTTTAGCGTCATGTCAACACCTCTGTGGGTTATGTAATGCCGAAATCTAAATATTTGGAACAGTTGTATGCCTTTAACTACGATAACATGTATTGTTGGTCATTCTACGATGAAGAGGTATTGTTGGTAATTTTTATATAAAAATGTATTGCTGGTATGTTTAGTATAAAAATGTATTTTTATAGTTTCATAGGGTTTTATTTTTGTTTTTGGTGTTGACTATCTGCCCAAAGCTGGGACCCCTAACAGGTATTACCACCCGAGGAACATCAGTTAAGAGGTGGATCGACGCTCCTCAAAACATCCAATCTCTTGATCACAGACCTTGTGAAGGATATACTTTATTATCATGGACACCTGAAAAGTAATTCAATAGAAACGAAACCAAGTGTACAGTGGACGGAAACTTTGTATCAAAGACAAAGAAGACGAAGAAATTGATTTGCAAAAGTAAATGTATATACATGAATTCTCATTTCTTAATAATGATAATTATTACTTTTTGTAGGTCTTATTAATTTTTAGGGTCGGAGGAGTAATGTTAATTTGGAATAAGTGATAGTGACTCGAATGGAGGAATCAGAGGGTCGTGTTCGAATTCCAGTCAAGTTCATTACACTCACGTATTAATAACCTTAGGAAATGGATGAATCCAAATCTTCTTGACAGCCATGGAGAAACAACAGGACAGATCGGGCCCTATATCATTTGTTATAAACAAGACGAGGAGAACGTTGGGTTCCTTCAAAAGAATTAAAGCACACACACACACACACACACACACAAAAGAAAGGAAAATGAAAGAATATCAAGCATTAAAAAGAAAGAATTGCATAAAAGAAAGAAGTGCAAACATGGCCGCATCAAGGAAGAAAGTAAAATAGCTTATAAGCGGGGAAAAAACAAGAAATCCTGGGATTTTTCATAATCATAGGAAGATTAAGGAAGCGAGAGAAAAACTGTATTCTATTTTTATGCTCGGTATTTTGCTGGAGAATAAAGCGCTGGGTTAACGGAATACATGAAGTCAAATAATTAAGGGAAATAAGAAAATAACATAGAATAAAAATAGATATTCAGCGATTAGTTGGCATTTTGTCACCCATCCAAATCATCTCTCAAACAAAATTGCAGGATACTGACATCATTTCTGTGGCGCGAATCCAGTTCCGATCACATTTTTCTACTTGACCATCAATGATTCAATGTTTCTTTGTGATGGATAATTTCGAGATTTGTTTTTGTTATATTCTATACAACAATATTGTGATATATTTTCTATTGTTCACTAGACGATGAGCCGATACTAGAAAATCAAAAATGTATATGCTAGGAAGGGCAACTGTATCATAAACATGTTTATAAGAAATAATTCTATTGTTAAAACAACAGAACAACATTTTTTTTATTCATTCAGCGTAACATATTTTATTTACATTCTCATTTTCGGCTATTTATGATTGAAATTAGTTACAAAAATCATCTTTATATATATTTAAAGGATACAAACGTTTGTAGCATTTATTCATAGTATCACTATTCGATCATTTTATCTGATTTCAAGCCCGAATGCCAAATTTAATTTCTTTTTTTCCATTATAAAATAACTATTATCTTTTTGATTTCTGCTTTAATTTTTTTTTAATATCTTCACCATAAGGAATCGCTGTACAGTACAATCGATAAAAATTGTGATCTGAGATATATAAAGTAAGTCTTCTTGATAAGCCCGTAATTATATGACCGATGTAAGTATTATTCATATATTTATTTTCAACAGGAACATAGTTATTTAAAGTGTCTGGAAATTCATAAATAATATTAGTCTGTAATAATGTAGTTTGGATCTTGCAAGTGAATTATTATTTGACATGGCGTTGGCCGTTTTAATACGAGGTGCACAGGATAAATTGCTTTCTAAATTACGCAAAAATGAACATAACACTGACAATGCATTTTAACATATATATTTACCAAAATTAGATAAACATATCTTGAATTAATAAAGAGTAAATGTGTTCAATAAAATCGTCATTGGCCTCAACCACGGTTTTGAGAAGACTCCGGAATCTCCTGCAATTATTCTGAACGGTCTCCTTGTTTAAGATGGTGAATGCTACCATGATCTTTGCCTTCAGTTCATCTTTGGTGTTACAAGAAATTTTGTTGGTTTTTCGCTAAAATGTGCACCACACATTATAATGAAGGGGATTCCAATCTGGGGAGTTAGGTGGTCAGATGTAAGTAGTGATGTGGTGTCTTTCCTGACATGGTGCAGAGTCATGTTGCCAGACATAGGTTCTTTCCAACAGCCATCCTCTTGACCTCGAAAACTATTATCTCCTCCGCACTTGCTGTATACCGTTGTGTTGAGTCTGAGCCCTGCGTGAAGAAGAATGGAGGCATAACGTCGCCATCATTATTGCTTACTCCAAAAAGGTTTGCAATCACCATTACACTCATCCATCTCTTTCCGAACCCTCTACAGTGTACTCAGATTGACACCCAAAGAGCATGAAATGTTCCTATTGGATCTTCCGGTACAAATGCCAAGCAGAACAGCTATCTAGTGAAACATGGTGCTCTTTTTCTCACAGACGATGCCCAACGTACCCTACTATACTGTGCCGTCGACAAAAGCAATGAAAAACATTGTCCATTCTGGTACGGCTACTCCATCGTTTAAGATGATATCACCGTAGACTATGTCAAACTTTCAGCTTTCTAAAGAATACAAGGATGTAAACAATAGATTATAGTATACCACACAGACGTCCCATCACACACATGAACTTTGGATAGTTTATCTGAAATGTTGATCCCAATACACATCACCATATTTTAAAATACAATTCAAAATTTAATCAGTTGTTTTTAATCAAACTTCTATATATATATATATATATATATATATATATATATATATATATATATATATATTAATCCATCATTCATTGTTATTTATTGAGACTGAGGGAAATAGTCAAAATGCATTTTAGAGGAAAGTTTGTGTAATTCCGTGGTTTGTTCTGATTTATTTTTCGGCAATGGAAGTAATATATATATATATATATATATATATATATATATATATCTGCGTGTGTGCGCGCGCGCGTGTGTGTGAAGAAAGATTGCCTAATGAAAAGAACTTTCGCGAAGTTTTTTCAAGAAGACGTTTTTGTTAAGGGAAACCGCTTTCTTAGATGTTGTATTCGATATCAATTGCTTATCTCAAACACCATTGCAGTATCATGGCAAATTCATCAGAGAGTTTGAATCCTAGTATCTTTGGATGTTTTGGGAATCTGGAAATATCAGATCCGTCTCCATCTGTTCCAAAAATTATCGATCAAATCTTCATATATTTCCCAATCACACTCGGTATTATTTATTCTGTTGAAACACTGAAATGTTGTCCAAAATCAAAAAAGATTAAATTGGGATACTGGTATTCATAATCCAGACTTTAACTTTCTTTTTCCATTCCTTGGTGCCATCAGACGTCAATGATCATTTTACCATAACATAGCATTTACATGAAAACATTCTGATAATAATCACCAAGAAAACGCATGTTCTCAATGAAATTATTACAAACGCACTTCCCTATTTCGAAATATATTTACAATTTAACAAGGTGAGGAGAATAAAAGCACAATAATCAGTGACTTATACTGATTTAATGTGCTTTTTTTTTAATTCAGCCAATGAAAATTGGTTTTATAGTTACTGCGGTATCCACCTGCCTATTTAATGTTGTTGAGTTATTCCAGCCATTTTTTATTTCTTACATTGGCGTTGTAACTCACTTGATTTTTGTCTTCTTTTTATATTCATTCTTGGCTAGATATTGTATCATGTATAAAAATAGAAACGCAATAATTTTAGGACAATTTGTACGTTTATAATTTTATTTAGCAATTGATTGTTGCTAATGATCAGACTATTGTTGATGGAGAAAAATATGGATTTTTTATTTATATAAATAATGACATCGGTTATGATTTGAATAAGATTTTTGAGTCCGCCATCCTATGTTGATCTATCCTGAAAACACATGAACAAAACCGAATATCCAACAATAGTGCTTTAATAACTTTGCATGGTGTCCATATTGTTGCAAAAATCTATGTTATCAACCCACCTAAATTGTCTTTATTTATTTATACTTAGTCGATATTGGTTCTCCTGTATGGCTTTTTTTCCCCTACTGCCCATTCCATCGATCATAAATCTCATTATGGTGCCATCTTTAGCGTCTTTCAAACAGCGCTCATGGTGTTTGGTATATATTGAAGGAATCCTCTTCCATTGCAAAAAGGACACGCTGGGGTTTTTCCCCTTTTGGTCCATTTATGCGAGCTTGCAGGATTACGTAGTACGTTTTCTATCGTAAACATAACACCAATCCATAAAAATTATTTTCCCGCCACATGCCGTCTTCCCATTTTGTGCAAGCCCCATTCTGACTCATGCTTATTAAATTGCTTATTTGATATTCTTCGTTTACAGTGAGCACTTTTTTCCTGAAGAAGGTTTTGCATTTCTTACCTTTTCGCTTCCCTGTATTAAATTTAAGGTATTCCAGAACAAACTGCCCTTAATCATTGTTCCTATTATTGCTTTGTGTCTCAATTTTCCTCTGTTTTCCAATTCTCTTGTCGTGCGTCACTAACTTCCTATGAACTTCAGTATCGACTGGTGCAACGTTTATATCGTTGAATGTTTTGTAGATTATGAGCTCTCTTGATTTTTGGTACCACAACTTCTTCTTTGAGGCTACTTAAATGTAGTTGTTGTCATATACAATGTTATAATGTTAAAACTTGTTGGTACTCTCACCCTTTTCCCGAAATATCAGTTTATTGTCCTTTACACCGTTTTTATTGAAATTGCATTAGGTGAGACAATCATCTAGCCAAGATGTCGTACTATTCGGTCCATGTTTTGAATCAACCTGATACACCTGTTTTATCTCTTTTGGTAAATAGAGATTGCATATCCATGCATATATATTTTATTGATGTTTAATCTATTACAGCATAGTTGTATATTTTCCATCAGCTCTTCACAGTTTTTTTTAAGTAAGTGTTAAAATTCACGTTACCACAATTTTCAATCTAGACCACTGGTTATACGAATGGGCAAAAGGCAGTTTATCATTTTGTTTAACTATTGGTCTTAATTTTGCGGCGTTTAAATCTATTCTGGCACATGTTATATGCGTTTCCAATACCGACAATCATCATGCGCCACATTTGATAGTTTCTGTCGTCACCCTGAAATTGAAGGTATCGTGTTCCTCTTTTTTTATTGGATACCTGTACTGGGCTTCAACCGGTATGACTATTGCAAAAACTTTGTGCACTTATCTTAGCGAAACTCAGTGGAAGAGAATAAATGAGCGAATTCAAATGTAATCTTGAATTTTTCTGACGAAATAATATCTTTCATGATATTATTTCGTCTTCACAGAAAATTTATTGAAATGATTTCAAGTCGACGACATCTGATTAAAGGCAGTCTAAATTTGCATGTTTTCGAAGAGCGATATAAAAATGCAAACAGTAATTAGCTAAAGGCAGTAGCAGTATTTTTTATTCCTTCGTTGCAACTGTGCTCCCTTTTTTGAAACTGACTGGACGTATTACGGAAACTGTTAATAAAAGTCTTAAATTTTCCTTTTCCAACGTTACTTCTACAAGGAGAATTACTTGTAGGCAACATATAGTGTTTTATGTTGCAATTGTTCACACAAAGGATTACCACCGCGAGATTACACCAATACCAAGTAAGAATTCGTTATCATTTCTTCGCTGAGCTTAGCTTTAGATGCTAATAGTTGCCATTATATTTTTTCTACCTTCCCTTTTCCTAAACAGTCGGACTTGAAATTCGGCATTATCAGATACATTGCAAAGTTGAAGGCGGTTGCCGAAATGGTGCAACTCGTTATTATACGTCTTTTCTAATATGACAGTCAAGGATCGTGTGTCTTGAAGATACTCTTACATTAAATTGATTAGTAATTACTAATTTCAATGGGTACATGATGTTTGGAAGTGCTTCTTTGATTAATTTATGTGGTTTTAATTTGCTAGATATAACCAATGAATTACTAAATCATAATTATTATTACCTCTTTTCGGAGATGGGGTCACAACTTCCGAATGTTTCCGGCTACCTGGCATTCATAATATTCTAATTTTTTGCACCGAATGGAAAAATAATTATTTTTATGAAGGAATGTCGTCACCCACCAGTGCGGAAGACTGCTAAATATTTTACCTTCAGAAACTAATTATATTATGTGGAACTATTCTAAAATTTCTGCTTTCTCTTCTCTTGATATCCCTATAAACTCAGGTCGTTCCAAATCTTTATTTTTCTTTCAAAATAATTATTTTATTTTCCATAGTTATTTTACTAATTTTGGATACTATTTGAAAACTGTGTAAGGTATGCCAGTCGGTCCGAGAACAAAATATTTCTTTGCATATATGCTTACTTTCTTGATTTCTTTCCACACGTAAGCATTTGGGATTCAAGATTTCTTAACGTATTATTGATGTCGCTGAATTCATGAGGAGAGTTATTAATTTCATGTGGCGAACATACGTCGGTACAGACACAAAATATGTCCCAGATAGCATGTGAACATGTTTGTCAACACCACTTACATGCAGGTTTTCCATGTTAGCAGCGTGACAGTTTGGCATTTCTAGATATGGGCCTCTTTGTAAATTGTCTTATGCTAATAAAAGCAATAGAAGAACAAGCAGTCAGCGAGATACAGTTAAGTCTGTCCCGTGGGTATTTGGTTCGTAATATTGTTGTGGTTAGCGAGGCAGTTTTATTTTTGTTACCTCCCGTCTCGTTCCACCCATTGCCTATTACCTCCATGGCTGCTGGGAGAGTAATCGGTTAGGTGTTTCTTTCAATCTCAACACACTCTTTGTACACATTTAATCAATACTGCATTGCACCTGTTTGTTTCTAAGAGAATCGAAATGAGCCTCAAAAAAGAACTCGTCTACTAGCACCCTCTTTCCCGCGCTTTCTTGGTGTTTCAGCATTATTTTAGGTTTCCATCTTATTACTTCTCGTAGTTCCGACAATGGTTGATATTTTCTCGGGGCTATTTTTCTTATGCTTTTTATTCCCGTTATCTCAATTCCTTTCTCTGTGTTTATATCTTTTCATTATGACTTGCTTTTATAGATTTACATTTTTTGTTTGTATCTTTCTGTTCCAAACTTAAGATAGTAGTTAAAGATTTTTGGTATCTTCCGCCATTTCCTCTTAATGTTCATCGCAGGTTGTTATCAAAACTTTGCCAAGCTACTTTGTTGTTGTCTGGACATTTATAGGTAGTTGCATGGAGAAACAAAGCAAAGGACGGAGGAATCACTACATTTAAATTTTCCTAATGAAAACTTGCATTATATTTTCATGTTTTTTTCTAATTTCCTTGTTAATAAACAATTTGGGTATTTATACAATTAGGAAAACAATAATGAGCAATGATTTCTGCTTATCAGCACGACGTAAATATTAACTGGATGATAGATGTCTGATTGCATGAAATGAAATTTATCACATTACTACGATTGCGACAGCAATGTAACGCGCATTATCATTTGATAACTGAACATTATATATTGCCCATAAAGAGGATAGCAGATTGGAAAACACGTGGGAAATCTATGACTTTTAAATTTACTATAGTAGTTTCAAGTTTCAGAAACAATACTTCTGAAAATAGGTTTGGTTTCCATATAGGCGATTCGCAGTAGAAAAAAGTGACATGTGATGTTATGGTTGGCTTATTTTTCCAGTGGTGACGATAGAATTTTGTAATATTGCACTAAGGAATAATATCAGATTTCTTAGGGTCTCCGAGGTTGAAATACTCTGGAAACTGGGTTAACATATTCCGATAAATATAAGACGAAGTTTGAATTTTTAAATTATTAAGAATTTGTGGAATTGGCTAAAAAAAAATAGTCCAATCATAAAATACGTATTACAGCAAGTTTGAAGTAATACCTAAAAGAAGGAGTGTTTTACACCGAGAAATGACTTACTCAGAGAAAGCTAACATGACAAAAAATAATTTACTCGTCGAGTGAAATTGTTTACGTAATTATATTGAATACAAGGTTGATTCATTCAGAAAATAGATCAACCTTGTATTCAATACAGTCAACAATTTCTTTTTTACTGTTATTTGGTGAATTCAATTATTATTATTATTATTATTATTATTACTGAGTCAGAGAGAAAAGAAAAAGCCATATATACACATCATTACACACAGTCTGTTAAGTGTACAACAAACACATGCATCCCTGTTAAACGTTGTTATTATTATTATCATTATTATTATTATTATTATTATTATTATTATTATTATTATTATTTGGATTTCTATTGTATACACATTTTCTCCCGGATCCCAACGAAAGACCTAGGATCAGAAGTGGCTTTTTTTGTAAAGAAAAAAAAACAATAAAAATAAGATCACATGCATTTTATATATATAAAGCTTTTCTCTTTTGTGTGAGCTGCACTCGTGAGTAAAATGTTTTGTATTTCTTTAAAGCATGGTCTACCAGGAATTCCTTCAATGAGTCTATTGGAACCTTTCTCAATCAATCTGATGGCTCCAAATACAAGTGAAATCATTCATGTCCTCATGTACCACATGCTGTTTTTGTAGTCATTGATTTCGATTTATTATTATTATTTTTATTATTATTATTTTCACACATAGTCACACATGTCCTAACTTGCAGGTCTTCACTAAAATGCAAGTATCAGCAAGTTTTCTCAAACTTTAAAATTTCTAAAACATCCAAACGTTCTGCTGAACTCATTTTCTTTTCTTGATCTTGAGTTTCTGAACATTTTTTTCTCCTGATTATTTCTATCAGATGGAAACCAAACTGCTAAAAGATTCACCTCTCAAGTCACCTAACCTCTCGCTGACAAGATTAACGTATTATTAAGAATTCACACAAGTCGTACTTTATGGATTATACATTAACGTAATTTACTCTTGAATACTCCAGAAATTTTTTAGTTATTCGTTTTTCAATAAAGTTTAGATGGCTCCAACTCTTCTGCCATTTCCCATCTTAAACATTCTCTAAGCTTCTCATACGTTTCCCAGTACTCCAATAAAGACTGGCACAATTGTTCTACAATTTTCACCCCTCTCTGTAAAGATCGAGAGGCTATCATTTTTTTTAGTTGATTTCTTTGAATTTTATTCAGTATGCATCATGGAGAGCGAATTTAAAACTGTCATTATTTCTTCCACATACTCCTATTGGATCTGATGTTCTGGTCTGGATTCAGTTGTCCATTTTATTCAGGTTTTTGTATATTGCTCTTGTTTATCTGTTCAAAATGAAGTTCGCTTGTACAGTTTCCAATTAATTTTCACAATTATATTTTCGCATTATCTTCAAAAGTAACCTAGTAAAATGTTTACTCACATGCTATACTAAAAGAATAGTTTGCAATCGAAGTAAAAAAATATAAACAATAATATTGACTGAAATGGTCAATAAAAATGTTTTACGCATACTTTTATAACGCAGTTACAGATGTTTCATGCAAGCATTCTTGAAAACAAAATATTCTGACGTAGATCCAAACACTAAGGTTGGCAGATCTGTAGAAAAAAATGTTTCAGCACATTTTAGTTTTTAATTACTTGGTCACATGATCACACTCACCAATAGTTGGTTTATGCATGGTCACTTTATGAAAATTTTTGTGAGTTAAACTATATGACCACACTCTGATCACATTAAATTCCGCTAATTTCAGTTCAACACATGTAGTCAGAAAACACACAACTCTGTGATGTCATATCGGCAATATATCATGTGAACTTCACTAAGGATAACAAAATTTATCTCACGAATCTTTGGCAGCTGATCTAAATTACGAATAGTTTTCATTTCTATTTGTTTTCTACATGCCAACATATATTTGAAGAAGATGGAGGAATTGTGTCACTTATGAATTACATCAGTTATCTTTGTTGCAGAAGCTGCATTTAGGAAAACAAAAATGAATATATAAAATCTGATTCCTGTCGACATTCGAATTTCTTGAGTAATCAGAATAAAGGCAAGTGTAATAATAATAAAGCCACCAGTATATAATGTATTTCACCCAGACGAATTTATAAAATAGCTAAAATGCATACGCAATAAACTATTGCTTAAAAAAAAAGTGCATATCTCCAGTGATATCTCAATTGTTTCTCTTTTCTAATGTCTTATGTTTTTCCTGTTCATGGTTCGCCATATTTAAAAGTTCTTCTTTATTAGTGTTGGAGAGTCACACTCTTGTTAAGCTAATCCTGACTACATGGACAAAAATTATAGAACTTGTAAAGTACTAGAGTTATCCTGTGTAAAGTATGTTGCCTTTTTTCACCGAAAAAAATGTTTTTATAATTATAAAGAAAACAAGTGTTTTTCAAGTGTCCGATGTTAAATGCCTTCATTGTGTCGCACGTGAAAAAGAGGAAATCCCAGATAAAGCCATTTAGTGTGGTTATACGTCAGAAAGCTACCATAGCATATGTCAATATATTTATAATACTGGATATGCATTCTTATCCTCAAAATCAACATAGGTTTAGTGGTTTTTCAAAAATTGTGTCGGAAAGGCACTTCGTGTAACGAAGGTAATAGGTAATAGGTTACATGTATTCGAGAATACTCGTTTATTAGGGCGGCTAGACAATCCCTATTGAAGCAGCTTGCTCAGGCGCATTTGTGCTTATTAAACACCCACAGAGACTAACTGTGGTTTATAATGCAAATATGCTGAGCAGACCTTAGTGTTTCTAGAAAGAGCGTGTTATCTATATCTCCGGCCACGTGTGACTTAGTGTAAGCACAGATATCGTGGTTTTCAGGAACTTTCCAAAGGGGCTGGACGCACACCAGGATTCCTACCTGACAAATCGACTATGGTGATATTCGAAACTGGGTCTCTTGGTCAGAATTCGAACGCTCTAACCACTCTTCCACATATGAAGGTAATAGGTTCTACCCAGGAAAAAGCTAAACTCTTGGAGGCTACTTTAAATTAAATTAAGTAAAAAATTAGAGAACATGCAAACAATCAAATTTCCTATAGGATATTTAAACGGGCAATATGCCTGAAATCTTGTAATGGAAGAAAATTTTCAGATCAAAGAGAGAGAAACGAGTGAACAATGTCATAACTTGTATTTCAGAATCAGTTTATGATGACTCAAAGAAAAAGGATTATAAAGAAAGATATTATCTAAGTGATATAATAAAGACGAAGGAATTGTGGATAAAGATTTAAAAAAAGATTTGTTCAGAGATATTTATTCTGCCTCTAGAGTACATGAAAAAAGATCTGATAAAATAAAAAGTCAACATGCAATTTGTTTTAAAAACAAAACTGACAAATTTAAGTGTCGAAATTCTTGAAAATTAAAAGACGAAGATGTAAGGAAAAAGACTTATGTTATTCCAGATCTTTGAAAAGGAAAATGGTCAACGCTTTTGAACTGACAAAAGAAACTTCTGGTGGAAAGAATAGCAAGATAAGAGGGGGAAATAGTATTAGTGGGCTGAAATGAAAGTCTGTTCACCTTGGGTGCAATAATCCAGAATATTGTGTCATTGGAGAAGAGATGATGGAATCAAATGGGACGGGAAAGTTTATAGACAACAGTGGTTAATGTCAATGTATTATATTGCTGAATCAGTAACGAAATAGAATGAATATAAAAGGTTTTAGTCCACTTAGTCAATTGAAAATATAAGTTAATGTATAAGTCCTTAGAGTTGACTATGTTCACAAAACCTGATATTCCTGGTTGGTTAAGGATATTGATAAAATTGAAGTAAAGAACAAATAAAATGATTGATGGATTTGATAAGTAGTTGTATTGAAAGACGTTGAATATCTGCAGAATTCTTAAACTGGAAGAAAAGATAACGTTGTAATTTGATTGAAAATTTAAAGATCTTGGACTGTTTTTATCGATCTTGAACTGTTTTTATCGATCTATATTATAAAGAATTCTTCAAACTAAGAGACAATGCTATTAGTTGAAGAGGACAGAGCAAAACGATCATCGCTTTGATTAAATTTTCAAAGAGGACTGAAAATATTGTATAACAAAATAACTGAAGAGTGTGTGTGTGTATATATATATGTGTGTGTATATATATATATATATATATATATATATATATATATATATATATATATATATATATATATATATATATATATATATATATATATATATATATATATATATATATATATATATATATATATATATATATATATATATATGTGTGTGTGTGTGTGTGTGTGTGTGTGTGTGTGAATTACAATTAATGAGATCCAAACAATTTACCTCAGATAGATGATGATTTCGTCATTGGGAAAGAGGTTTTTTTTCCTGGACGTATCAATGCAAATACATTTACTAAAATTAATAAATTCCCGCGTTTCTTCCAGGAAATTTGAAAGGCAAAGGAAGGAAAAAAGAAAAAGGAAAGATTAAAAGGAGAGGGAGTTAGAATTGGTCTATAATAGAAGGGAGTTATATAGATTTACAGGAGTAAGGGACCTATTATAGGCCAATTCTACTCCTTCCTTTTACTTTCCTTTTTTTCTGTTTTCCTTCTTTCCTTCCTTATATATATATATATTATATATATATATATATATATATATATATATATATATATATATATATATATGTACTTGCAGGTAAAAAGGCATTTTGATATGGAATTGCTTAAAAGAAATCCGATCTGTTGTCCTGTACAAAGAAGTAAATTAATGATCATTATTACATATGAAAAGAGCAAAAATCAGAAATCGATTGTTGGAAAATGAAATAAATTAATGATAGCAGATTGCAACTCGGACGATAACAAAAGAAGGGAACAGGATATGGAACAATGACATAAAAGTGAGACTGGGTAAAATAAGAGATAAATAATATAAAGGGTAGCAGGAAATGTTGTGTTAAGCAGGAAAGTAATTGATAAAAGGACATCGAGAGAAGTTGCGAGTGAAAAGAATTAGCAAATAAACGAAAGAAAAGAACTGAATGTTAGGTTTAAAAAGAAGAAAAATCAAAGGGAATATAAGCGAAAAACAGAAATAAACAGTCGTATAAAACTAATTAATTTGCTATGATGTAAAAAGAACTGATGTGTAAGATCGGGGGGTTGGATATTTTAGAATAACTATCGCTACTAAAAGAAAAAAAAAACATAAATGGTAGAGGCTTTAACATTAAAAAGGAATAATGATTGAAGAAACGAAGTTAAAACCCTTATGGAAGAAACAACAATAGGAATTTATCGAAAAACACTGAAAAAATAAAAAAATAAATAAAAAAAACTTGCGTGACAAAAAGCTGAAACTAATTGCCGAACTTATAAATAATTTTGTTAAACATTAAGAATTTATCTTGCGTAACTCGGCCAACAGAGAGAATATTAAGGGAATAATCGAGAACACATGCATGTATTAAAGATCCACAATAATAACATTGATCTTTTTATGTGGTCACTGTATGCGTTGATAGGTCATTTATTTTGGAACTTATACGCTTTTTCTTACGTATAGGTCATTACATACTGTTATATAGACGTATCAGCTGTAAGTATAATATATAGGTATGTATGTATGAGTGGGCAGGTGTGCGCAGCGTATGCATTAATTGAAAATTTGCGGTAGTTAGGGATAAAAATGTTCAGTACTGGTGATAGATCATATGAAAATGCAGGCAACCCTCGATTAATGCGCATTCGTTTATGCGTTTTCGGTTGGTGCGCTGAAATTTTATCTTTCAAAATTCGATTATTTCATACATAATACAGGATTAGTACGGTAAAACATTCTTCAGTTTAACCATAGTAATTGAAAAAATAGTTATCGGTGTACAAATTTGAGGCACTAATCGAGGGAATCCCGTATACACCTTGTGAACATAGAAATCAACACAGCATTGTCTTTCACTCTCTGTGTGTGTGTCTCTCTCTCTCTCTGTTTCTTCTCAAAAGACATACATGTGTGTGCGCCAGTTGATGCAATAATACTGTCGCTGAATAGACAGTCTCAGATACTGTCACAATCAGTAACTACTTACTTCTTAGTGGCATTATCACCTTTTTGGGGTGAAATGCCATGTCTACCATATTTGAGAATTAACCTAAATTTGGAACAATTGTTTTTGATAGAATATAGTCATTTTCTTAGTCTCTATACTGGTACACATACACATGCGAAGATCACCTACACACACACATATACAAACACGCATACACATATGTATGTGTTTATGCGTGTGTGTGTGTGTGTGTGTGTGTGTGTGTGTGTGTGTGTGTGTATGTGTGTGTGTGTGTTTGTGTGTGTGTTGTACACCAGGTAATTGAAAACAAGTTCAAAGAAGATAAATATATGGCACAAAGCAAATATATATTTCAAAGTTCTTGATCATGTTCAAAAGAAATATTCAATATTAACATCGTGTCTATTCAGTTTCTTCAGACTGTCTACCACGACTACGACGGCGATCCTTAATGACTCCTTTGTATTGTGATTGGTTTCCTTTTCGATTAAGTCTTCGACATAGTAGTCTAAGAGATTGAAATCTATAAATGTAAGAAATCCTATATTGAATGTGACATTATCGTGCGATTTTTCCGACAGAGATTACATGTGTGTGATCATGATTCTCCACAGCTTCCTGTACTTTTCCCCTCTTAGCTTTGTTTGTCTTTTTACTATCCATCCCTCTCCTTCTTCTACCATATATATATATATATATATATATATATATAATTAGGTTAATCATACACTACACTAAATCTAGTATATCCAAATTAATTATTCGCAATGATTCTTCCCCCCTCCCCGTTAGTGATTTACAAATTAGTTTACAAATGCAAGTGCCCTTTAGGAGATTGTATCTCCAATGGATTAAATAATATTTATGTTGGTCACACCACAAACTAGCTTTCGAATGATAACTCTAACATTTTTAGGCATTTAAAATAATATGAAAACACAACTATACTTAAGCATGAAAACAATAAACAAAAACTAAAAAAAATTGAAGCTATATACATAAAACACTTGAAACCTAACCTTAAAATAAACTACGAAATCTCCACAAATATTCTTAAATGCCTATAATCGATAGTAGATTTATACCAACGGCTTCCCATACTTAATACTTCTCGTTTTCACTCTCGCGTGGTCATGTGTGACGTCACGAGCACCAATGCGATTTTCGCTTCCGCGTCTTGTATACACGAGTTTGTCGTGGCTTTGAAATTTTTCATGAAACCAAAACGGACTATAAGTATTGCTTCGTCCGTGTATTGTTTGATATATTGAAATGTAATTGTCATCATTGATAATGGCTAATGTAAGCCGAAAGCTTAGATTGAATTTAGACATCTATCAATATAGGGATTCCCTTTCGTCTTTCAATGATAATGTTATTAAGCTTCTCAGATAATATGAAAGGAAGTTACTTAGAATAAATAGACAAAACTTGTCTATATTATTTAATGAAACTTGCATCAATGAAAAATTGCTACCTAAATATACACAATAATATATATATATATATATATATATATATATATATATATATATATATATATATATATATATATATATGTTCATTACATAGTTCACTCTTTTCCCTCTTGCCTTGGATATGTCTAGCATGTGTCAGGAAATTGAGCCCTTTCAAGAATCAGTGCAGTTGTTGCATTGTGTTACAAATCTAATCAGTGAAAAATTGAAATTCTGTCTTCTTAATCTACTTGATACAGACTCGAACGTTAAAATTTGGCGCATTTCCTGTAACATTAGATCAGTTCTCCAGTAGATGGCATGTTGTCGTCGATGGCGGAACTCGCTGCCGAGTATTGAGGCGTTGCTCACATTTCCTCCTCTGTGAAATGCGTCTTATTTTGAATCCAAAAAGACGACCGCAGCCAATGCATGGTAGTGTAGGAGGGTTCAGGAGATTGAGAGCTCTGCACTTTCTTTGTTTCTCTTCGTCTCTTCGATTTTTTCTTCGGATGCTTTCGAATGTTGATGTTTTTTTCATGGACTGCTATTCTCCAGTTGCTTCTTTTATATGGTACATCCTGTATATAAAATATACGATCGGGCGCTGAATAATTATCTGCCCAAAAGAACAGGACCCAATCACAAAAAAATAACTCCGAGTTTACACACACACACACACACATGAGAGTTAAGTAATTCAAAAGCCGGCCTGTATCCGTAAAAGTTGATAGTGTGCATCTAGCGGTATTTGTACATTATTTACATCATTCAGTCTGTTGTCCTCATCTTTGTCAACATATTTATTACAACGTTTCGGCCGTTGTACGCTCCGGCCTTCTTCAGGTGGTTTGAACGCCGAACTGAACCCTTTATTATTTCGCTCACTGGAGTAGACTGTTCTAGTTCCACGTGCCATGTTTTGATGGATGTCAGTTATCACTTATCCCCTGCTAATTTCCCTCTGAAAGTTCTCCACTGTCTTAGCCAGGTATTTTCCTCAATGACATATGTCACAATGGATAAAACCGTTATTTAGATCCAGTGACAGGACCCAAAGATTGTGAGTTCAATACCTGCCTAAGGCAGTGGAGAACTCAGCAATATATACAGATACTAGCGGTATTTGAATGGCACTATATTTTGATGTCCTTCCTCGTTGCATTCATTGAAAATTCCCCTGAACTGGGCAATGCGAGTAGTGTCGTTTCTCGTCAGGACAACGTCAGAACTCTCATCTCTGTGAACTTCCGGCAGTAATTAAAAATTAAGATAGGACATTAAAAGAAATCAAGTGACAGATTTCTTTAATACAGCTTTATATCTTTAAGATAAATTATTTGTTTAACATTTCAGCCCGTATACCCACTATATATAGCGTTTTATTAATAGGAGTAGATAGGTTTGCCTATCATCCGGTTCACGCTTCTCCCAAGTCTTTTGAAAAAGAAAAGAAATTTGCCTCTGCTTCCCTTTTTAGAATTTGGTTTCCAGTTATTTCTAAAGTCTATTTCAACTTTATATTTCTAACGTCTCCTCCTGAATATGACTTTTGTATCATTAATTATAATTTTCTCCTCTCCCCCAATAGAAGTAGATAGGTTAGTCTATTTCCGGTTCATACTACACACCGAATTTTTTACCATGAGCAGAGCTTGTTCCTTGTGTCCTATTAATGATTGTGTTTCCGGTTCTTTCAACGCTATACTTCTGACGTCTCCGCCTGATAATTGAAATTTTATTCAGTACAACTTCACCTACTAATTCTCCACCTTGAGTTGTCCTTGAGCCTTGTAATTGGAGAACATTAGTAAAAATAATAACGGATAATGTTGATTTATTTACACTATTTACATTGTTCGGACTGTTGTCCTCATCCTTCTTGTCCTAAAGAACGCATGGCTTTGTGGATAAAAGCGATTGTTGAAATAATCCAGTGAGTTGACCCAACGAGATGTGAGTTCAATACCTGGCCGCAGCAGAGTTGAACAAAACTTGGAGAGTTGAGTTACTAAATGGATTTAACTGAAACTGAGATATCCAGAAAAGGCATGGCACGTGGAACTGAAACAGTCTGTCCCGGTGGACTAAATAAATTTTCGGTTCGAAATTCCAACGTATATCATCTGAAGGAGCTTACAACGACCGAAACGTCGTGAATATGACAATTAAGATTAGGACAACAGTCCAAACAATGTAAATAGGATAAATAGTTGCAATACCTCATCTTAAATATATAGACAAATGTCATTTTATAATGAATATTTTAATTGCCTTGTGTGTGTGTGTGTGTGTGTGTGTGTGTGTGTGTGTGTGTGTGTGTGTGTGTGTGTGTGTGTTGTGGGGAGGGTGAGAGAAATTACTGTCTGAGTTGAAGGACGGCGCACTCGTCTAATCACAATTCCTTGCACATTCTAAATAAGCTATAAATTTCCTCCCACAAAAATGTTTACTTTTCGCGTTTAATATGCTTCGCCGCTTCCTTAGTATTTTTCTAGCCGACGGTAATCGCTGATTGGATCTATCCTTCTCTATTCTATGGACACACCTACGTTCGACAAAAAATTCTAACCCTCTAGAACTGGAGGGAGAAATGAATGCAGCTACTTCGCCAGATTCTCGGTGAACAAAACTGGAAAGATAACTAGAGCAGTTCTGCCTGTCCACTGACCGAAGAAATCTCATTTATGTTAACCGGACAAAAATGCCGTTAGCAGTGGAAGAACTCGAGGAAAACTGAACAGCGTCCAGGAACTGAATAAGACGGCAGTTGTTATCATTTTCCTTAAACAACGTGAAAACTTGCCATCATTCAATGAATTCCAGTAATTCTAGACCAGATAAATATTCGTACATACATCACTTTTACCAATACAATGTAAGGCTTTCGCTATATCTGTGATATTGATTTTTTCTTAAACACACTTTGATTATTGGCTGCTTGGAAAGAAACATTTCTGTGATGCTAAGTAACTCTTAGTTGCTTAAAATTCACACTCGTTATTAAGGCGTGAACATGCAAGAAACGTGTAAGTTTAAAGACGATGGCTTTAAAAATAAATGTTATACTTACAATCAGAAGAAGACAATTGAAAATTCTCAGATAAGAAATGAGACAAGAAAATTTGGAAAATAAAGAAAAAAGAAGACGTATTAAAGTGGGGAGAGAAAGAAAGAAACAGTGAGTCAAACGTTACTCTCTACTACAGAGGATATAAGAGATAGAGTTATAATCACCTACGTCCTGTAGGGACACGAAACATAAAATTGAAAAAAAAATATTGTAGATTTTCAGGTAGCAGCCGGTGCAAACACCTGATCTGAAAAAAAAAACATCAAAGCTCCGTCTACCTGTCCCTTAGAATGAGAATATTATTGCATATGAAGCGCTACAATGTTGACATCGAAATAACTAGAATTGCGTGCATGGGTGTGCTTGAGTGTATGAATGCGTCACTACGCCTATCCCAAGGATATGAATATGGGTGCGTATGTATGAACTAGCATCTATACACCTGTATGTATGTGTGTCTGTGTAAGTGGCATCCCAAACAAACACACAAGAAAATTTGCACCCTGCCACTAATACACGCAAATAATCAAACACACACACACACACACACACATATATATATATATATATATATATATATATATATATATATATATATATATATATATATATATATATATATAACTGGACATTACAGACAACACCCAGAGACGACAGTCTTTTTCATGCTAAACGCAATCGTCGGGCCATGACAACTGCATTTAGCATGAAACAGATTGTAGCCGCTTAGTGTTGAGATCTATGTCCACTGTTATATTTACATAGGCTCTGTCCCTGATATTGAGCATTCTAATCCATAAATATGCCATGACTTAAAACTATATATATATATGTTTTGAACAATAAAAATATTCAAAATTAAAGATTTCAGACACACTGGGTTGTATATTAATATTTTTTTTATTGCTTTATTATTTCAGTTAAGTGCACCGGCAATTTTCGGCCAGCATGCCCACCATCAGGAGAAAAATAATTCTGCTTGTAGTTTTTTTTTTTAAATTTAATCGTTAATTTGGGTCAGTCCTTGTGTTGGTCAAATGGCCTCTTTTAATTTTTTAATATAGAGGCTGAGGAAATTCAGAATCCCCTTCTTGATCATATTATCAGTTTCATTCGTCGCTGTGAAGGAAATGTGTTTGTGTTGAGTGTATATTATCTTTTAATTCTGTATGAAGTATGTAAGTATATATATTAATATGGGTGTGTGTATAAGGTTTAGTTATATATATATATATAAGTTATTTTTAAACGATATTTTTTATATGGATACGCATATTTGAGTAGATAATCTTTTATTTATTAAACACTATATATATTTACATCTACTGGCCTGAATATTCGAGAAATTTTGTTGTAAAAATATGCGCCCTCCGAATTCTAGTTCCACATGCCATGTTTAATGGATGTCTGTTATCTCCTGTTAATTCTCCTCTCGAGGTTCTCCACTGCCTTTCCCGAGTATCGAACTCACACTCTTTGGGTCCTGTCACTGGGTCTAACCAACGCCTTTATCCA
Source organism: Acanthosepion pharaonis (assembly GCA_903632075.3). NCBI lineage: Eukaryota > Metazoa > Mollusca > Cephalopoda > Sepiida > Sepiidae > Acanthosepion > Acanthosepion pharaonis. The sequence goes on from CAHIKZ030004943.1 coordinate 1,212,504, forward strand.
CTAAGTCATGTGTCCTTGAGGACCTATTGAGGATAGCTCTGTATTCATTTCAGGGTATTATAAACCTAATGTCTTCAGCAATCATTTTTTACCAGTGCTCATATTGCAATTTTTGCTATTATCTATTTTCTCTGACATTCCTTATTACTGGTTCCCATATTGTCTTCATTTTTATGCTTGGTTGGCTGCTTTTCTATATAACTTCCTATATAACTTCCTATATAACATTCTACGACATATTGTTCTTTTTCATACTACACTCTGTTCTTTCTGCACATCTATAGTTTGTTTTTCCTCTTCTCTTCTTAATATCCTGTAAAAGTTAATTTCTCTATTTTTATATTTCCTTTAAAATTTCTCTATATTCCCTTACATTTACATTCGCCTTACTTCTACTTTTATTATGGCTAACAACTCAATGTATCAGATCGAAAACGAGGCGAACCACAACCGGAAATGAGTTGTGCTTAAACGCATTATAGCAAGTCTAGTTAATTTAGATCCCAAATCCCGATACGTATTTCGGACTGAGAACTGGTCTCTAAGGGTACATCAATCACCCTCAAGTCTCGTATTGTTTCCTTCAAAAGAAAAAGATAGAAATATTAGTGCCAAATATACTAAACAATTGACATTAAAAATATTAAGACATTCAAAATAGATTTAACAATTCTTAGATATTTAACCGTGTAAAGTTTTAGATTCTATAACTAGTATTTTTCACATTATAATCAGTTACTCAATACACTTGTACAACTATATATACAAAAACCTATAAATAATAATAAATATCCAAATACTAGCAGCATGACCCGGCGTTGCCCGTGCTTGATTCAAAAATCGTACAACTCTTACAGCAATCACTATCACTTGACCTAAAATATTTTTGCCCTTCCTTGCATTTAAAGGAGTTCCCTTTGCTGTGCTGATGTTGCTACATGCCTTACTTCTTGCCTATCTCACACTGCGAATTTTTTCTAAGCTCTATACTAAACATTAAATCTGTTACGAAAAAAGAACTAAACAAAATGAACACAAAACGATCAGCTTTAAAAAAGGACACGTAACTGGAAAAACCGAATGAAAAAAGAATGTTAACAAATACTTTTTTACACCCAATCCAATCCAGTGCCATGCAGATTTAAATTTTTCCCACTTGTGACGAATGCAGCTATCGATTTTTTTTGCATGCTAGCATGCTAGTTAACATTCATGTCAGTCAACTCTTGGCTCTCACGCTGGCCAATAGAATACTCCTGCCTATTCGTGGCAGCCAGCTATACGCTCTCAATCTGGCCAGTAGAAATTGGCCGCAAACTACATGAAAACTGCCGTAGAAACATGAAAAAATTGATTATTTCCACTATCGATGGTAGATGGGAAATGCAATGTCGGTCTTGGCCTGTCCGCTAACTTGGAGCATGTGCATGTAAATTTTGGTGCAAATCCGTCGAAAAAATTGCGGCCACACACACACACACACACACACACACACACACACACACACACACACACACACACATCCTGCCTTTTATAGATAGAGATTATATAAACATCTATAAATAAGAAGTTATTTAGAATTTTGGCTACCATTTGTCCATGCAATGTATATTGCTGTCACATCTGGTCTGGTGCTTCTCACGTGTATTCGGAGATTCTTGTTAAAATCCAAAGAATAATCTGCAATGTTATCGGTGCTGATCTGGCATCGCAGCTTCAGACACTTGTCCACCACCGTAACATGGCTTCTCTAAATAATTTCATAGTCTGATGAACTTGTTACTTGTTACCATGAATTTAAGCTCAGTACTAAATTGATAGGGATCTTCAAGATGGCATGGATAACGCCTCAGATTGATATATTGGAAATCCGAGTTCGAATTCCAGTCAAGTTTGTTACTTTTGTTTAGGCGCAAATACCCTTAGGATAGGTATGGAAAAATCTCTTCTTTCCCAAGGTAGAAAGACAGGGTCCTACAGCTTTGGTTGGCAACCAGCCTTACGCAGAAAGAAACGGCAACAGACTGCAAGAATGGCATGCCTACTCAGTCATGAATCGAAAGAGACATGATCGCCAAAGCGTATATCGTGGATAGCTAGATTTTCAGCTAGGTCTCATCATTTTACAGTTGAAGTTGAAAGATGTCACCGTAAACTCTATCCTAACATTTTCTGACATATCAATTAATAAACAAGTTAAGAAAAAAAAACAAAATGCAGACACCTATTTAAAGAGTAACCAATGATGCTATCACTATATATATATATATATATATATATATATATATATATATATATATATATATCAAAGTATATAATTGGTATATATGGAATGAATTCCAATAACCAACAATTACTATTCTTAAAAGAGTGCTCAATACAAAGTAGAGCAGATATAATTATTTTTTGTAAAAAATTATAACATAAGTATGTTATAAGATCACTACAAAAATAGCCATTTTGTTTCAACACATTCTGTGTCTTCTCAAGTGATGATGTTGAAAATAAAATAAATGGTTTTAAAAAGTTTCAGATTAATTAACGATCCTACACTAGGGGGAGCATTGTTACAAAAGCTAGAATAACCAATCAAAAACGAAGTATAGAAAGATTCAAAAGCTTGAAATCCTGCTATAATAGCTATTCAGATCTTTAAATACGTGTAATATTAAAAATAATTTATACTAACTAATAATTATAAAATCATATGATAAAATTTAATATTAAAATTAAAATTGGTAATTTTAAAATCCAAATTTAATCACTATTAAGTTTAAAAACTACAAAATTATTGAGAAAAAAAAAAATATATATGTTTATTCAATTCATTTCTTCATTGAAATTATGTTCGACAAGGACGCTACAATATATCCGGTCATTTGATAATACATGTATATATATTTTTTCCCTTTCCCTTTCATTTCGTTTTTATTTTAAAGTTTGTGGATGTGGTCTTAAACTCACGCGTCAAGACAACAAAAAACACAATCAGATTATAATACATAAGCACCCAGACATAATTAGATATACACACACACACACACACACACACACACACACACAAACACACACACACATACATACACTAAAAAAAAAAAAAAAAAAAGAAGGAGGTGGTGGGGAAAAACATGAACATCTCTACAGCCCTTTATGAAAAAGGGAGACGTGGAAACTAACACTAATACACACACACACAGTGAATACACTCTACATACACATAGACACCGATAGATACACATACATATATCCACAGACAATGACAGACAATGAGAAATCACAACCAATAAATATTTCAGACTTAAATAAATGCTAACCACTTATTGAATTATAACTTAAGGGAGCAAATATACAAAGATAAAAATGGTTAAAAATAATATTATTTAATATATTAAAACGAAAATTCTAAAACCATAAATATCAATAAAAATATATATTAATCATATAAGTTGATAATAGTTTCATTATATATTAGGCAAGGAAAAACAGTATACAGAAACACACAACTATATACATATATATATATATATATATATATATATATATATATATATATATATATATATATATATATATATACACGGGAGCAAAAACAAATTAACACACATAAATATACACTCATACATACATATACATATATATTTACATACAGAAATGCATACAAATAAATATATAAACATAAACATATACGCACATATACATATCTATGATAACAAGTACACATGCACGCACATATACATATAAACCTAAATACACCCACATATATACACACAAACTTTTATGCACACATACTTACATATATAAAAAACAGTCATGATATACCAAAGTTTCCATACCCCCACATACACACAAACAAACTCATACATAATAGGTGCCAACACACACACATATATATATATACACATAAACATACATAAATATATATACACACATACATACATATCTACAAATAAACATATATATATAAAATATCTATCTACAATAACAACTAACCATATACACATGCATACATAAAAATACAACAACACTCAACCAAATACATACATAAACGTACTAACATATAGATACATAAATATACCTTCAAAACCAACACACACCAATATACATATAGTCTAACATACAAATATATAAACACAATCATACAAACAGAAATATACTTAAATATAGATATACATACACAATAAAATAGGACATACAGATATATATATGCACACACATATATATATATATACGCACACACACACACACGCATATATATATATATATATATATATATATATATATATATATACTTCATGTAACAAGAAAATTGTCTAAATTGTGTAAAAGTATAATTATCGATCCCACAAAATTTTTAATATCTAAAAATTTCTTTTTCCCAGTTAAGACGTTTAGCCATCTAGGCACCATTCATCATAAGAATCGCTGAAAAACAATTTGATTTATTCAGCTAAAAAGTAGGCTAAATTGTTTTGAGTCAGACTCACTCTCTTCACAACTGAGCAATGGTGAGAGGAAAAAATCATACAAGCCTTCAGTAATGGTACCTACATTCATACTCTGGCTACCATTTTCATAGTCCATTCAAGGACCAGCAAGATAACGGTGAATAAGTTTTAAAAAAGAGGGAACAGTGAAGAGAAAAACTGGATCAGGAGGTCACAACAAGAGCTGTCATCATTTCAACTTAGAGCTAAAGGGATCAATTAGAAAAAAATCCAATTCAATTCATAAGACGTTTGGCCCAGGAGAGATGAGAAATAACAGCTCAAAGAGCATTGAAGAAAAGACTTGAAAATGATATCGTACGTAAAATCTAGAACAGAAATTTATAAGTTTAGAGAGGGTCGAGATCATCTTGAATAAGTTGGGAAATGATCGTGGAATATATATATATATATATATATATATATATATATATGTGTATGTGTGTGTGTGTGTGCGTACGCGCGTGTGTGTGTGTATGTATACAAGTATAGGATTGGTGTATACGGAATAAATTCCAATAACCGAAAAATACTATTCTTAAAAGAGTGCTCAATACAGAGTAGAGCAAATATAATTATTTATTCGAAAATTAAAACATAAATATGTTATAAAATCCCTACAAAAATAGCTATTTTGTTTCATCACTTCTGGTGTTGAATGTAGAATAAAGGGTTTTAAAATGTTCAAGTCAATCAAACACACCTCCATAGGGGAAACGCTATTACGTAAGCAGGAATGACCAATCAAAATACAAGTACATGGGGATTTATTCAGTGTTTGACCATTTTTGTAGTGATTTTATAACATATTTATGTCATAATTTTCGAATAAATGATTGTACATATATATATATATATACACACACACACACACACACACACACATATATATATATATATATATATATATATATATATATATATATATATATATATATATATATATATATATATATATATATACAATCATTTATTGAGGAATAGAAAAGTTCAGAGCAGATAAGATTAGAAAAATTTTAGAGTTCCATGATAATAAGTGGATACAACGTTTAAAAACATACTATCCAGCCGGGCTAAACCATAAATTTAATAATATAGATAGTATTAATATATAACCCTACAAACCAAAACCTACCCACATTTCTCACCCGCAAAAGACAGACATGCTTACAGAGGTGTTGAGGCCTCACACTTATACACAGAACCATACGAATATACACACTTACACACATCATACTCTCTCACTCCATAATGAGCCAAATGATAACACATACCAACAGTAATATACACGCTTACACATATCATACTCACTCACTCCCTAAGAACCGAATAACACACGCACACACACTTGACAGAGAAACATTCCCTGTCCAGGAACCAATAAAACTATCAAACTGACCAGGGGAATTCAGAGCAGCATGGATCCATCCAGCTCTCATCTCAAATAAAAACTTAAAAGAGACTGTTTGTCCAACACAAAGAATGTTAAAAAAATTGATGTTAAATAGATAAAAAAAATTAAAAAAAAACAAATTAAAACTACAGACAAAATTTCATTTTCTCCATCAAGACATTCATTTCTGCAGTTCACTGCCATCAGCAAGCAGAATATTTTTCTCCTGATGATGGCCATGTTGGCCGAAACTAGTCGAGGAATCTAAATGAAATAATAATAATAAAAACGCAAGAATATTAATCTACAACCCAGTGTGAAGATTTTAATTTTTTAATATTTTTATTGTTATATATATATATATATATATATATATATATATATATATATATATATATGTAACCAAATATATGGATATAGATCCGACAGTATGAAGAAAATATACAGAAAAAACAAACAAATATCTTAATATGCAATTATGCTGTATTAATGTTAATATAAAGTCAACGTCGGACGTTTCGGTCTATTTTGTATTTAGTCTTTTCATGTTGAATTTTATATGTTCTAATGTTAATTATGTTTAATAAAAATGTCCTGAAGATGGTCTAAAATAGACCGAAACGTCCGACGTTGACTTTATATTAACATTAATACAGCATAATTGCATTTTAAGATTTTTTGTTTGTTTTTTTGTATATTTTTTTCATATATATATATATATATATATATATATATATATATATATATATATATATATATATATATTTGAATTTTATTTCGATCCTTAGCTATGATTATTAGATGATGAACATGTCATTTTCGTTTATGATAGATTTCATCACGATAATTCTGTTAAGCTTAGAAAGCAATTATATATTCTTATTACTCAGAGTCCAAGAGTAATGTAACAGAAAATAAATTATTGTTTTTTATTCATGCGTTCTTCATTTATTTTATTTAATTTCTACACATTTTAAAGATTTTCCATCTCAAAACTCGGACACTTGTAAGTGGAGGATATAAAAAATGTTAAATGATTTTTTATTGTCACTTATTTTCTTCCTCTTTTAGTCTCGACCAACGATAGCTTGAGAAAAATAACACAAAAGTGCGTAGACTCTTCTAGTTTCACGTGAAAGCTAGAACAGTCTACCACAGCGAGCAAAATAAAGAATTCAGTTCGATATTCCAACCACCTGAAGAAGGCCGGAGCGTACAACGGCCGAAAAATTGTGATAAATATGGCAACAAAAATGAGGACGATAGTTCGAATAATGTAAATATGCATATATATTCGGTAGTCGAGTAATGTTAGCGTGAGTCGACCGTAATCCTTTGCCTCAATCTTTCTGTATATACAAAAGTTTTATTCACTATAATGAGCATTTCCTTCATAAATACAACAAATTTGAAAAAATATGTTCGTATAATATATTTATATATATATATGTATGTGTGTGTGTGTGTGTGTGTGTGTGTGTGTGTGTGTCTGTGTGTGTGTGTGTCTGCGTATTATAAAATGGACAAAGTCCGGCAATTATTTTAAGACATTTATAAATAGAACGTGCAAACATAAAAATGTCTGAATATAATTGTCGGATTTTGTGACGTCATTTGCTTACATTTGGATACGCATCGCGCAGATATGAATGTTTGAGAGAAAATCATGGATAATTATAAAAACCGTAAAATCGGCCTTACTAACTCTCCTCTGTGGCTTAATCGGTAAAAGCACGACAGGCTATATGACGGTTCCGTATAGGATACAGTTTCGATCCCTGTCGGAGAACGCATATTTTCTATGGAAATTTCTCGGACATTCAGGCCGGTAATTATCGTTATTACTGTTTATTATAAAGAGAGAATTTTCTTAAATATTTGTATCTATAAAAAGAACGTATAAAAAACTTTTTACTTTTTTATATATATATATATATATATATATATATATATATATATATATAGATAGATAGATAGATATATGTGTGTGTGTGTGTGTGTGTTGAGGCAGCAATTTTTCATTGATGTATGTTTCATAAAATAATATAGAGAAGTTTTGTCTATTTTAAGTAAGTTTCTTTTATATTGTCTGATAAGTTTAATAACATTATCATTGAAGGAAATCACCATATTGATACATGTTTAAATCCAATCTAAGCTTTCGGCTTACATATGAAAGGAAACTTACTTTAAAAGGAGTAGACAATACTTGTCTATATTATTTAATAAAACATGTATCAATATATATATATATATATATATATATATATATATATATATATATATATATATATATATGTGGGTACGTAACGTGGCCGAGTTGTAAGAACATTCGCTTTCTGACCATGAAGCCCTTGGTCGATTTGCTATTAAGGAGACATCCTGATGTTACGGAGACGATACCATCGTACGGCGTGTTTGGAAAGTGTCTGTAAACCCCATCAGGGCAGTGAAAAAAATTGGGTAAAGGGAATCCGTCGATAGCTCTGCTAACGCGAAGTCACAAGTCATCGTGTCCGAGGATTTGTGTGTGCTGGCCTTGTTCAGATTGTTGATCACGTTAGATAACAAGTTCTTTCCAAAAAAAATTGTAAAAAAGATCTACTCAGCATAGTCGCAGTATAAACCAAAGGTGGGATCTGTGGTGTTGAACAAACATAAATGTACCTGAGCAAGCATCTGCGATAGGGATTGTGTGTGTGTTTGTGTGTGTTTCAAAATTAACAGAATGACTTTATGCTATTATAAATATAAAATTAGTTCCAACTATTGTATAATAGACGAAAAAAATATACTGTTTAATAAATAAACAGAGCATCTACTCAAAACGTTTTGTTATCACAACACTTCGGCCCATGTGTTTTGCGGCTTTCCTCATGTATATCAATCTGGGTAAGTGACTGGTTTTAACTTTAATTTTGAAATGCCACCCTAATTAAAAAAACAAAACAAAAAAACATAATTCTCTACGTCGAAAAAATTTCGAAGTAATCTTGATAAATATTTTACCAAATATAAACATTCGTTAAAAACATTATATTACATCACCAACCTTTATCAAATTCATTCTTTAAAAATCAAACGCATGTCTATATAACATTATCACTACATAAAAAAATATACTATTATCACTACATTAAAAATATACCATTATCACTACATTAAAAATATACCATTATCACTACATAAAAAAATATACCATTATCACTACATAGAAAAATATACCATTATCACTACATAAAAAAATATACCATTATCTACATAAAAAATATACCATTATCACTACATAAAAAAATATACCATTATCACTACATAAAAAATGTCCACAAATCAACATGCGGCCAAATATCAAACATAAGTAAAGCAAATCATCGGAATATCACATAGACAAACTAGAATTATGATACATACGTAAATTATATACCCGAATGATACTTGAGAAGTCAAGTTGCTTTACCTAATGAACATCAAACAAAAAAAAAATATCTTTTTCTCCATAACTTATTCCCTGATGAAGATTTAAAAGCAAAACATATTAGATTTCTGAACGTTTCCTATTATTTTTCCTATCATTCTGTTGTTGTATATATATATATATATATATATATATATATATATATATATATATATATATATATATATATATATATATATATATATCTAGTTAGTCGAATATCATACATTAGGTGAGGTGGGATATTGTATGGAGATTATTACGAGTACCATTCAACGATAATTTAAATATATGAATTGGGGAAGAAAAGGACTGAAAAGATAAAAGGGTGTAGGTATCGAGGAAATATATAAATGCTTGAGTGCATAAAGGTAGTTTTGTCAGATACGAATAGAATATAAAGGGAGCAAGAAAAGCCACTTTGTTAGGTTGTCTAATTTGAAAATATATGCCTGAATCCAGCACACACACACACACACACACACACACACACACACACACACACACACACACACACACACACACACACACACACACACACACACATATATATATATATATATATATATATATATATATATATACTATTTGTACTCTTGAGTATGTATAATTTTTTTTGTATAATTACATATAAATGTAACAATTATATCTGCGTGCCTCTGTGCATAAATGCATATAATCAGCTACTTAAAAGTAAATCAAACACAGGCACACACTCATTCACACACACACACACACACACATTCACACACCCACATATATATATATATATATATATATATATATATATATATATATATATATATATATATATATGTATGTATGTATGTATGTATGTATGTATTAGTAAGAGTGACGGCAAAGAATAAGGAATTATCATTTACACTTTTTAATAATATATGCGCCTATTTAATAAATTTTCTTTTTCCTACGTATGTATATTTGTTGTGTGCATATATATATATATATATATATATATATATATATATATATATATATATATATATATATATATATATATATATATAGTCTGAAGGCAGCAGTTTGACTTAATGTCAAAGCTAAATTTATTGATGGAATTTAAAATTATTTGTAAGTAGAATTACAAAGTAATTAGCCAAAATCCAACTGCATTTAAACTTTAAAGTTAATTTTAATTGTGTTTCTACGAATCACTCAGCAAAAGCAATCTAAAGTTAAGTGACTGTATTCATGCATAACATTTCGAAAATAATTTTCTTCTTCATGACAAAAAAGGAAACGTAAGAACGAATGGTTTTATCAAGTATTATTGTCCGTCAAATAATTATGTCTGGCAAAACATTCCAGTGAATAACATGTTTAACACATTCAAACATAACAAAATTGCAATTATTTTAAGGGTATTATTAGAGTACTTTTCTTATTTCAATGACACAATAATTTATTTGCCAAAAATTTAGCAATACCCACAAATCGGATTATTATTGGGCTGTGGGTATAGATTCAACCAATAAAATTATTATTTTCCTAAAATAAAACTACATCTGAAATTAAATCCGTGGGCTTTCTGAACGTACCAAGCTTCAATCAAGAAGCTATTCCTATATATATATATATATATATATATATATATATATATATATATATATATATATATATATATATATATATATATATACGTGGAAATATGGCATAATAGAAAGAAAAACCTTGAAAACTTGGACTGGAAGTTAGAATACCAGTGTTTATAAATAGAAGATTTAAATTCCAAATGGTTGATATTTTCTCTGAAGAAAAATCCTGAAATGGGAATGTCCCAGGGCAAAATATTTTCTCTCACACTCTTTAACTTAAAAATAAATGACATCGTCAAAAAAATTAACAGCGGAACTGATTCTGTATTGTATGTAGATGACTTCCGTATTTACTATAGATCAAGAAACTTGAATCGTATAGATAGGCAGCTCCAAATATGCTTCGATAAGTTGAACAAATGGACCACAGAGATCGCAGCAAAATTTTCTAAAGGAAAAAACAAAGTTTGTCCACTTTTGCAACCAACGCAAACTCCACCTTGATCCGGTACTGAAACTTGACAACGCCGAAATTCCATTTGTAGATGAATATAAATATTTATTAATCCTTTTCAACTATAGACACACCTTTATTTCCAATATCAGTTACGTAAGTTTCAAATGTAACAAATTCATGCAATTACTCAGAGCCATCGCGCACATTGACTGGAGAGCAGATGGAGAAACGTTATTAAAAATATATTGCTCTCAAGTCAAATCAAAACTGAACTATGGCTGCTTCATATACGAACATGATATAACCATGGTTCCTCTTTCAGAATACCGAAACGTATTTTTTTACAAGTCTGGCTAGGTATTATCCGAGTTTTAGAGAGATTCATAATAGAGGCCAAGCGATTGAATGGAGAATGAAAAAAAAACACTATAGGGAGAGTGGACAAAAAAGATGACAGAAGATAACGATTGACTTTGCATTTAAATTTTGAAGATGAAAGTTGACTGGGAAGAAAGAAACCGTTAACGACATCAGAAGCAACCTTAACAATTGATTCCTGATAATCTTTCTATTTCATGTCAGTAGGAAATGTTATTTCGAGAATAACCAATTAATTATTTTCCTGTAGGTTTCTATCAGCCATGATGATGGAAGTTTGAAATTATTCTTTAAGCCGATTAAAGAGAGCAGTTTCATTTCAGATTCGCTAAAATTAAGAAGCCATTCATTGCCATAGTTAACAACAAATTGTAGGTCATTCTTTTTAAATACGCTGCCAATTTAGCCTCATCGAAGAGATTAGACTCAAATATTTATATTTATATCAGCATGAATATGGTTTTGGGGGCTAGTCACATCAGAATTTCATTTATGAATATTAGAATCTCCGTTAGTCCATGGATAATCAGGGGAACACCTGCATTAATGCAAATATATGTAGAAAAGTGGCCATTCAGGACAACTTTCATTTCAGTATTTGATAAGACTGAATTACGTCAAAAATTCATCCGGGCATAGAATAATATTCCAACTTGTGAAGAAAACATGTATGCCAGACTCAGTTAAATGCCTTCGAGATATCGAAATCTACAACCATTCTTAGCAATGATCATTTATCTGCTAAAAGTTTACCTAGAGAATCGAAAATCATATTGCTTATCTGAAAGAAGACCCTGCGTGGTGAGATTCAGAAACAATTCATAGATAATTGTAGCCTCTAGTACATTGAAAAAAAATTGGCCGATAGTTAGAAAGAACATTGTAACTGACATCTTAAATACTGGAACTACCAAAGAGGATTTCCGATAAACAGGAAAGCAAGCAACAATGCATTTCTTGTAGAGTTTAGTGAGAAGAGGAGCTAGTTCAGAAACACATTTCTTAAGGAATATTGCAAGGTTACGAGAAAGTCCACACGCTTCGTGGGAATCCAGTGTATGAAAAAAAAAACATAAACGGAGTTGTATGCATATCACTCAATAGAAACACAATTCTAAATGAAAAGTCATGCAACGATATTTCAGAGGTTTAGAACCTCTGACACTGAGTAAAAAGCGGAGAGTAGAAAACTTACTTTTATTTTTACACTTATTTAACAGACTATTACAAAACAGACAGTAGTCACGTGAACCAAATTTTTTGTGGATATACTCTGCCTCATTCTATCAGTAGACAAAATCTTAGCCTTTTTTGATGACTCGTTATTTCGAGCATTCAAAAATATGCGTCCACTGAGATCGGATTTATCACGCTGGTACACCACTAAAAATGATTCCTATGGGCTATTGCGGCTAAACAAGCTTGTGTGACCCAAAGAGAAGATTGTGGTCTTCCCATGATATTTGCGAGAAGATGCAAAAGCATCAATACCGGCTTCAACCCAAAAAGAAACCTATGTAGCAAAATTCTCATTCGGAAGATTAAGAATATCAAACCGAATGGCGTTTCGAATAAAGTCACGAAAAGAATCGCAATCAGTACGCTGGTACCAGAAAGAAGCCTTGTGAATATGTAGTTCTTTTCTAATAAACGACTTAAAATAAATAGCAACAGATACAACACCGTGATCCGAATTTCCAAGAAGAATGATTTGTGATGCTCTACAAGAGCTAGAAGAAGAAGTAAGGGAAAAATTAAGTAAAAAAAAAGAATGTTGATTAGGTTTATTAGGGAAACGAGTAGGAAAATCAACTATTTGAGTGAGAAACTTATCAACGGAAAAAAACATTGAAAGTTTGAATTTCGGTAACATCAGAATACTTACACACACACACACACACACACACACACACATACATACACACACACACACACACACACACACATATATATATATATATATATATATATATATATATATATATATATATATATGCAGAGAAAGGGAGAAAGAATGATTGATTATCAAAAGTTTTGTTTAATATATTACAGTCCTGAGAAGTAAACCGATAAAGGAAATCAGTTACCTAACAGAGTGCAATAACTAAAGTCGAAAGCGCCCGAAAGAATCACATGGATACTCCAGAGATTATTCACTTGCAATTCGGTGATTTTCCCGAATATAAACACCAAAGCTATGCAAAGGTATTCTAAAATCTTTTCGACGGAGAGGAATGTCGCCTGGAACAGTTAATTCATTGGTAGCAATAGAATTTCAATTTGTTTCGCAAAGTGCGAAGATATCCGGAGAACGTTTATCACGAATATTGGAGTATAAACGGTTGAGAGAGAGGTGATATTTTATTCACTCGTTTACTCGTATTTCTTTTCGTTTTGTCTGTCATGGAAAATTTCAAAATGATTATCACTATGTATCGTCTATGGCAATACAAATTGGCCAGATGGCGACAAATACTAAAACATGTGTCCGCTGGATTGCTCACCTTAAATATATGCAGGGACACCTATCCATGTGCAACACCGCACTACAAATACCCCGATTTTATGCGACCTTTTATGAGAGCAACCTCTCTAAGCGTCCTCAAAGATTTCGGGTTTCTTTATACCAGTTGGAAGCAACAAGCAGAAAACTGCCAAACCGGTACCCTCATAATGAAATGTCACAACCACCGATCACTAAATATTTAAGACAGTTAAATAATTATGGACATGGATGAACTATCCGGTAAAACATATCCTAAACAGGAAACAAGGGATAGACCTCTACTCCTGTTCAATAAACCTGGAAGACTACTGACCGGACGATAAGTAAAGAGATCTACTCATATTAATCTGTACGCAGCACATTTATCGAGACACCATCGATGAAAGTTTGCTGAATAATTACACGCCAAGGAGGAATTACGAAATTATTAAAACGTATTCTGAGTTTATCCCAAGAACTGAAATCAAAGTAATATTAACCAAAAATTACATTAATTAATCTAGATAAAATTAATAAAAAATTAAAGTTAAGATACACACATACACACACACACATTGAACAACAGAATAGTCTTCGTTGTCAAAGGGACCGCGGATTCTTGTTCTTGTCATACTTTTTGGTTTGTGTATCGCCCGGTGTTACTTCAGGCGATATGATAATGGAAACTTAATTGAAATAGACGCCCCATATTTATTTCAAATAAGTGTATATAAAAATGTTTGGGTGAATGTATTCATGTGTAGCTAAATATATACGCGTATGTCTGTCTGTATATATAAATATCTGCGCTTATGTATGTCTAAGAGTATGTGTGTGTACATATGCTTGTGTATATATATTTACACATGTGTTTATGAAAACACCTTTATTGTGATAACAATAATATATATATATATATATGTGTGTGTGTGTGTGTGTGTGTGTGTGTGTGTGTGTGTGTGTGTGTGTGTGTGTGTGTGTGTGTGTCCGTACGCGCGCGTGCAAGTTTTGTTTCTTTATATGTCCTAACAAGTTTGTGCTTTGTCATTGGTTTTAGTATCTAACCTAATTCCTTTTTTGGCATGCATCTCTGTCAATATAGACTTTTTGTGTATTCACCTTATTCAAAATAATTTGGACATGGCTTTTATCGATGAATGTATGTAATTTTGGAGTTAACGTATAAAAATGATTAATCATCAGTTCTTAAAAAACCTTTTCTAATGCATTCATTCAGAAACATTTCCGTTATTAAACAGAAAACTGAACAGAAAATGCTAAACGTTTTCTATTTTCAATAGCATTTCGTTAAGCCTATTTCCAATAATATTCTTTACGATGCTTGTTAACAATTGGAATCTATTGTGATACAGCGTGAATAGATCACTTTTCTAAACCACTGGTTCATATCAGACAAAAAATAAAAACTGTTATATATTCATGATAATGATAAAAATAAATTCCTATACATGAAGCCTCATTCTTGCTACTTGTTGGACAAAAAACAAAAACTTATCGTTTTCATTACATATAGGACTTTAAAGCAGCTGAAAACCTTTCATAGTAAAAGTCATAACTCTAAAACTACTGAATCGTACATTTATATTCATACTAAATTTGATTCAATGCGAAATTCAGAGAAAATTCAATGAAGCATATATTTACTTTTGGAAGTTTTATATGTTCATTTAATATTGTAACTCGCTTGGAAGTTTTAAATGAAAAACGTTTAAGAATCTAAAATAAACTGAAGCATTAACTTCTTGTTTAATAGCTTCAATAATAAGTGTAAATTGTTAGAGAAGCCTTTATCTAGTAACACGATTAGAACGTGCAACCCCGCAAGCGTACACAGGGATGATAACAAAAATTGTTCTGAATATTCGACACATGCGTTTTGAGGAGCCTCAGACATTGATTGAAGAATTTTACTTACAGTGTAATAAGGAAGATGAAAGCTGGGTTTGAAGACCTTTTGAAACTGGACTGAGTTTCCGCTTGGAGTCAAAAGGTCAAGGAAGCAAATATTATTTACTAAACCTATCTAAGATTTTAGAGCAATCAGCACTGATCGAACTCGGTTATAATGATCAATCAGACTACCTCATTAATTATTCTCTGATATCGAGATGATTTCTGATGTGAACTAGAAAGCTGGTGTATCATCGTATTGCTAATGAAATTAGAGCATTATGAAAGCCATGACGAGCTAAGTGTTAGATTTCGCTTACTATAAGGAATATTTTGCTAATAAAATGCTAAAAAATTATAGTTTGCAATGGTGAACTTTTATACAAGCATTTATCTATTGTATGTAGACATTTGTTCGAGTTATTCAAGAGTTAACAGGCAGAGTTTATAAATATATTTGAAAATTTCTTAGATCATCATTGCGTGTGCATTTAGTTTATTCGACTTCATCTTGAAAGTCCGAAAATGTGTTGACTAACAACTTACCGAACTTTTTCTGTTTGCTCAACATAGGCAAATAAAGTTATGTTGGACAAGATAATCATTACCAATCAAAAATAAAATCAGAATCTAAAACGAAGTATTGGTGACTAGATCAAGTACAAACTACAATAAGTCAAATTATATAAATAAGCAGTTGCTGGAAAATTAATTTTTTAAAGGATTTCTTGCTTAAAAAACAGGAAAACATGTAAATTTTCTGGTTTCTAACGTCTATTCCCAAACTTCAAATGCGATCTGACAAAGGACCATGATAGATAGACTTGTTTACCATAACTCGTAGCCATGGAGAAAAGAGATGTGTTTTTACCTTTATCAATAGCATAGTCCAAAATGAAGGCAAAAGACGAGACCAAAGTTTAACCTCTGTTTGTTGATTCTACAGTTCTCATCGAAATACTTGGCAATGTATTTTTCCGAATCTATGACTCTCTCAAATAATTTTCCGAACACTTTTGATATCCAGAGAAAATAGGTTTGTAAGAAAAATGTACCAATATTAATTTATATAGTCCTTGTAGTCTTAGGAATGACAATTATAGGCTAGGGTTTATTTAAAAGGAATATTTCGATAACAACTGATTTAGATTGAAGTGGATATATTTCTGATTGTCACACTTTTACGCATTAAGGATTGCTTGTTTGTTTTTGTTTAGCGGTACAACAACACCTATGGGAAATTTAATGCCGAAATCTAAATATGTTCTACTCTATTCTATTCCAGCTTTGGGCATAATACTGGTTTAGTGATACAAGTCTTGCTAATTAACCCATAGCTGGGGAAGAAGACGTGAATTTATACCTTTCCCAAGAGTATTTGCACGTAAATGAATATAACAAACCCAACTGTAAACTGAACTTGATTCACTGATAAACAATTCTCAGCCATTATCCATTACACTACCCGTTCAACCAAGCTTACAGCACCTGGTATTCTCAAGCGATCACTCATCTAGATATTGACCAAACTGGACTTTGCTTAACTTCTGTGATCGTACGTAAACTGGTGATGTGGCCTACGATTATGCATTAAGGAATTCCTTTGTTAAATTTGCTTTTCCAATGCTTTGACATCAGAAACTTGTGATAAGACCAATGAAGATGGTTAATATATTTTTCTGGAGTTGCGGTTAATCTCAGTATGTTTAAACAGCTAATTTTCTGATACAATTTTCTATTTGTTTAGCCATTGAAGTATTTTTCAATTTCTTCTCTCTCAGGATCCACGCTCGCCCAGAATATCGTCCTGTAAGGTTACTCTCCTTCTATCCATCAAAATTTCTTCTTCTTCCCAACTTACTCTCCATCTATCTTCTCATTTCTCTTCTTTTGCACTCAGGCTTAGGGAGACATTTCTTTTCTCCCCACGTCTCTCAGATCTTCACTCTCATTTTTCTTCACACATATTATTATCTTTTTCTTGTATGTTCTCTCTTTATGCTACTACTCACGCTCATTCTCTCGCACTAACTCTCTCTCTCTCTCTCTCTCTCTCTCTCTCTCTCTCTCTCTCTCTCTGCAGTCTTTACTTTCCTTTTGTCTTTACTGTCCCACAACGCATCCTTTTCAAATCTCGTTTTCTGCGTGGGCTATTCCGTCTCCAATTGGGTGCTGGTTTTCCCCGATTATCCCTCACAATTACAGTAATCATCCTCTCATGTGTTCTGACTGACTTACAAACTGAACAAGATCCTATCCAAAGATTTTGCTTCGTCATCCTCGCTTTTCCTAACAACCGGTTTCCTAACACCATAATTTAGGTGGTCTGCTTAATAAAAAAAAAAAAAAAAGAAGAATTTCCGCCATTTCTTTTTAGTTCTTTTCGTGTCGATTTGTTTCGTCTGTCGATATATCGCCGTCCGACTGGCCGCATCATTAACATATATAAAAACATACTGCATGCAACCGAAACAAAGCCGGACAGAAGGAAGTCGGGGCGAGTAAAGGCTAATGACAATATGTTGTATCGCGAAAAACAACATCCAATTTATCAAAATACGTTCCGCACGTGCACTTTATATGAAAGCATGTTGTGCAATGAACTTCTGTGTGCTGTGTCTCTTCAGGAAGTGGATGATAACGGCTCCTAGCAACTTCCTATCATTTGTAGCTCTTGACAAAATTTCTTATTTTACTATGTCGCACACTTCTTGTCTTCTATTCATTTATATAAGCCTGTTACCTAAATTTCTCGCCGTTTCTTTTTCTTCCACCTCTTACATTTACTATGTCTTGTGAGTGTTAAATTTTTCAAACCTTCTTTTCTCATTGTATGTCCTAAAATTTATAAAGTGTATAAAGCGATATTTTTGTTTCCAATTTCCTTAAAACTTCCTATTTACTCACATTTCAATATGATTAGATAGTTTCACTTATCGTCCGGTTCATAGTCCTCGTTTTTTTTTTTTTTGGAAAAGAGTTGAGGTTTGTCTCTTCTTTCCTGTTTACTATTGGATTTCCGATTACTTCTAAAGTCTACTTCCACACTTTTAACATGTCCGACTAAATTCTAACTCTGAAATTCACTAATTCAATCTTGACTTTTTCAAGTCTAGACTTAGTCGTTATCTTCCTGCACAGATTCAAGAACTTCACTTCCTGCCATTTTTTACGTCCATACAATACCACAGTCAATACCACAGTAATCCTGACATCGAGTGGCTCCTGGACCTTGTATTGTGTGAATATTAGTAAAAATAAAATGTTCCCTCCATAGTATTCTCAGTATCCTTCTGTAGAATCGCATTTCTGTTGTCTCAAGTTTGCTCTTCATCGGTGAGGAAATTCTGCAGCATTCACATCCATGCAAAAAAAAATTATTAATATTCCTTTAACTAATTATATTCATCACGGATAACATTTCATTGTCCTACTTGTAGATGGAGGAGTTTCAATAAATTCACTGCTTTATGATGAAAAAATCAATTATTTACAGGACAAATGTTTATTTTTTTAATAATTTCCTTACTTTCCTTTTGATTTTTCTTATTTAGCAGCAACTAAAACAATTATTTTCATAAATTGTCTACAGCGCAGATGTAAACATCAGTCTATCAGATACCAAACATGATTATACAAATATAGTTTCGTAATTATTTTTTTAAAATAATAAGAGGTGGATGAAATACACGCAAACAAATAGAGTAATTCAGTGATGAATATTGATCCTATAAATCTAACATTATACACTGCGAATTTCAGATCAACTTTCAATGGATACGAACATGCCAGGCTTTGGATATTGACGTACTCTCGTAGGTGGTACTTATATTAATCTGCACAAAAAATGAAGTTGCAATTCAAAAAACTGTGAGGAATATAATAGGTAGTTACATTAAACATTTCAAAAATCAGTTTATTTTCGTTAGCTGAACTTAATGAAATTATATATATATATATGTGTGTGTGTGTGTAATATTAGTGGTCGATATAAAACACACACACATATATATATATTGATAATATTAGTGGTCAATATATATATATATACATATATTTATTGTATTAGTAGTCAATATATATATATATATATATATATATATATATATATACACATAAATTCCCAAAAGGATAGGATCCAGGTAGAACTCAATGTCCAGCACAGAGTAATAATATAATATGAAAATATATAAATATAATATATAAAATACAATATAAAAATATAAAATTTAAAATATAAAATATAACATACAAATATAAAATATAATATATAAAATATAATATAAAAATATAAAATATAATATATAACATATAATATAAAAATTAAAATGTAATATATAAAACATAATATATAAAATATAATATATAAAATATAAAATATAATATATAACATATAATATAAAAATTAAAATATAATATATATAAAATATAATATATAAAATATAATATATAAAATATAATATATAAAACATAAAATATAATATAAAAATATAAAATATTAGTGTTTGGGACTTTTATATTGTATATATATATATATATATATATATATATATATATGTGTGTGTGTGTATGTATATATATATATTCGTTTATTTGTTAACTGAAACTAATGAAAATGAGAAAAAACAATTGCTAGACAAAATAAAATTTTTCCTGTAGTTACCAAGCAATCATACTCTTTTGTGTTATCTTAAATGTAAATTCAGCCAAATAAGTTCGATTAAAAACAACCGACAAAGTTTGTATGTTTCATAGTTTTATTAAATTTTCCAATGTTCGAATGAACTGTTGACAATTGTGGCTCAAATTGTGGATAAACTCTTATATTTTCTTATTGTTTTCTTCAAGTACTTTCGACCATCACAGTCAATATTAAGAAACAATCTTGCGTCTGTGTAATACCTAGAATCCATTTGACTGTATCCAGGTATTCTTTGGGAAGTTGGAAAATTTAGAATTCTTTGACGTGATGTCATGTGTTATGGCTATTGGGGACATGACCTCACAAAAAGAATGTTATTTAGTTATTTATTTTATTGTATTTTTTTATTCATTTCAATATTAATATTTCATTTACTTATTTTTTTTATTCTGTTATATTTTTTATACTAGTATAATATATGCAAACATTAATTATATCATATCGAACAAATTTTATACAAATATAATATATGCACACATTAATTATATCATATTCACTTCAAGATACTGTCTTCAGTAGTGACTGATATTTCATTTAATGAGAATTGTCATTTTGTATAATAATAGCTTCTTGGGGTTTTAGTCTTTCTTTGCAATGGATGCTGTTGAATATTGTGTTGTTATCTACTAATATTTGTCTCAGGTTGATACTTGCATTTTGATCGTCCATGATATATTGGTCAATGTGTGATTCGACAGGTGACAGGTCAGTCTACGAGTGAATGTGGTGCATGTGTGTTCAATGCAAATATTTAGAATTTTTTTTTATTTTTGAAGATGCAATCTCCCAGGATGCATATGAATTTATAGATAATATTATTTTTTATATCGTGGGGGATTTGTGAGGTTAGCTGTTGTTGATAATAATTAATTTAGACATTTAAGCTTCTAATATTAGATGATAAATCTTCCCAAGGATTGACCTTTTAACTACCAAATATGTTGTAATCAACTCTTTTTGGTTATGTGTATTACAATCGAGTGTCACAATTTAGCAGTCTTAAAATTAAAATCTGCAATAAATTGGTTGAATTGTATGAGTAGACATATTGGCCATCTGATTAAGAAGGAAACGAAACTGAATAATTCCTCACCTGAGTCAGGACACTGATTCAATCGTGTTGTTCGTGGTATACTTGACTTTATATCAATTGATATACCGACATTTTGGATTAATTTTGCTGGAGTAAGTGTTTGTAATTTTGCTGGAGTAAGTGTTTGTAATTTTGCTGGAGTAAGTGTTTGTAATTTTGCTGGAGTAAGTGTTTGTAATTTTGCTGGTGTAAGTGTTTGTTAGCGCGAAATAATTCCACATTTGTAAAATTATTCCAAGTACAAATTTCCTTTTAGAAACTTCAGAATGATTATTTTTAAATTCTCTGACCAATAAGCTTCATATATCATAATGTTATTTCATTTATCATTATTTTCTTCAGACATATCTTTTTAAGAATATCTGGAAAACAATGAAGAAATCTATCTTTTTGTAGAAAAAATACTTGATTATTGGTCTATTGAGCGAAATAACTCATGATGTTTATGTAAATCAAAGGTATTTTACAAAGAAAAAACATAATTATTTTCAAGGATTTTACTTGTATATTTCCAAGTATTATGCAATGATACTTTCAGATCTGTTTCCTCATAATTAGTTTTATTTCATCATTTCGATTGCTCTATACTAAGAGGCATGTGGATAAAAATATAGAAAGTCATTAGACCATTTGGAAATTAGCTTATGTACTCAAGTAGAGCATTATCGCAAAGTAGATTTCAGAGTTTCGAGATTTTACATCCTCCAGGAAGAACGCTATCAATGAAAAATAAAAGCAATGAAAACCATATATTAAGAAGTAAAGATTTTTTAAAGTTTCTACTTATTTGCTGAATGTGACATACGCCAGAGTAATACCATAGTATTCAGTAGTCGAAGTTCTGTGATGAATTAAATAAAAAAAATAAATGGATCTAAAAGAAGCAATGATTAATACGAAATTGCCTCATATCAGAAATACCGAATGAAATTGATTCTTTGTATATTTACTAATATCATTGGACACCTTTATAGTCTTAATGTTCTATTTTGAGTGAACATCACAAAATGGTGTTAAAAATGGATTGAGAGAGATGTTGTCTTCCGGTTTTATACATCCGGTGTCTTTTCGGGTTCTCCGGTTACTCTCTTCATTACTCGTGCGTTTTCTTGGACAAAGTGAAAATTATTTATTTTTTTCTTATTACTTTACTGACAGGATACAAAAGCCGTTCCAGCAAAATATAAAATAGTCCTTTCCAAGTTAGCTCCAAAGGGGAATTAATATACATTTGAAACCTTCAAAAAAGAAAAAAGAAAAAAAGAAAGAAAAACGAGAAAGTTTACAAAAAAATGTCCAAATAACACATTAAATGAAAATCGATATTGTAAGCGGAAACTTTGCTACTATTGGAGAGTTTTATTGCTTTCTTTTTCATAGAAACATTCAGTTGTTAAGCGATCGGTCGTAAATTTGAAATGAAAATGTTCTAGGAAAAGAGGGAATCCCCTTCATTTCTTATTTAGTTCCAACTACTAAGCAACTAATGTGTTTTTTATGTTTCGATGCAAGAAATAAACATTCATTTATTACGCTCTTCTGAAAAGGAATAAAGTTTCTGCTTTGGAATTCTAGGATGAAGAGTTAATAGTATTTGCATTACTTGCAAACTATATCTCGATCCTTGTTACTATCACAACGTTTCTCACGTTGTAGCCCCAGTCTTCCTCAGGGAGATTATCTTCAGTTGTTCATCTCCATGAATTTATCTTCTTCCTTTTAGTAATGCACAGTTAATGCTAGTCTGAGTCTATATTACCAAACACATTGACCTCACATTCTATTCATGAAGTAACGCCATTAATCCTCTTGTCCAGTGGTTCTGAACTAGTGTTCCCTGGAATGTCGGGGTCCCGTTAACGGTTAGGCGAGAAACAATGATAAAAAGGATAATGCATTATTTAATAATTTTTGTATTATATTTGTATTCTATATTCGTAATGTTACTATTCACACCCAGAAAATTGTTGGAAAATCTTTGGTTATTATCATAAAATATAAAAGGGAGACATTATCAATGGCATAAAATAATTTTTATGCAGTGGTACCCTGAGAAATGAGAAGTATTTCAAGCGTTCCACAACGGTGTAAAGTTTGAGAAACAGTACTCTAGGCTATTGTAAAATCGAATAATGCTAAATTAGAATTTTGTTTAAACATCATGTTCGTATTGAATCAATTAGTACTGCTGCAACCTTCCTGTGAAGCTTAACACTACAGCTTCTCTTTTTTTTTTTTTTTTTTGCTGCTTCTAAAGACTTGTTATCCAGCCTGTTTCTCCCCGGTGCCATTTCTCATTCATTTTTCTTAATAATGACCTCCGAACTGTATTTATATTTATTTTCGACAACCTAACATAGTCGCCTATCATATCCGCTGAATCCTTCAGATGCGTGATTCACCAGTGTACTTCTCTCGTGATATAATGTTATGTTTGCGTATATCTACAGATAACTATCACTTTCCATATCGAACTATATATATATATATATATATATGTGTGTGTGTGTGTGTGTGTGTGTGTGTGTGTGTGTGTGTGTGTGTGTGTGTGTTCAAACAGCTTTGGTTAAAAAATTCAATTCAAGTCTACGAATCAATTTCTTGGTAACCGTAGAAAAATGATTAAGAAAATAACAAAATTTCCTTTCAAATAATTTTTTTTATTTTCCCAAGCACTTAAATAATTATTTCAAATAAAATTTTCGTATTTTTTTTCATCAATTTTCTGCGGACACCAAGAAATTGATTCGTGAACATGAAAGGATTCAAACAAAAATAAACATAATATGTCTCAATTAATTAACCAAACCAGTTTGAATGAAAATATGCTGCCTAAATACACACGCACGCACGCACACACACACATATATATATATATATATATATATATGAACAAGGACACAATTTAAGTGATATACCGTTTCGATATTTTGAGATTGCATAGATTGTTTGAAATGTTTAGATATACTGATATACACGGAGAGAACAAGAATTGTAATGACGTAAACTAATAATCAAAGAATGATAAATACATGGCTGTAATTTGTCATTTAAAATGGCTTTTCATCTCATATCAATTGCAATCAGTTCAATGGGCCAACTGACAGATATGTCTACGGATAATCTAAATTTCAAATGATATGTCTGTATCAAGATGAAATTTTTTATCACTCCAATTGCGTAAAGCATATTTTGACACCATATCACCATTATCGTAACTAGTATACACTAAATGCCCCCATTCCAGTAAGGCATTGTTTGTTTTATTTATTGGGATATTCATTTATTTTTTTTTAATAATATTGTTCGTTCTTTTTAATCATACAGGTGTGTTTTACCAAAAAATCAAAGTGACAATAGCAGAGAGTGTATTGAATTTCGAGTACGCCTTGATTTATATTTCATTGTAAGATTTTATCATTGGGTAGTGGATCTTGTTGCGTTATCAGTACATCTATCAAAAGCAGACGACCGCCATAACATGTCCTGTAAAAAGAAAGATAAATGAATCAGTGTTGATTTCACTCGCTGCAATTTAATACTGCGCGAATTATAGAAAAATATGATTGATTTGTTTATATTATTTCATTTAGCCCATTCTTGCTTCATAATAGTTTAAAGTTATCTTTTAAATCATTAATAGACGTCGACTTATAATGCTTGCAACTGCTTGCATAGAAAGCTTAATATCCCCCATATATCCTTCAGCTGTTACCTCTCTTACTCTCTATGTATTTCTCACGCTTTCTCTCTATACCTCCTCTCTATTCTCTTTATCTCTCCCTGTTTCTATGTGTCATTCTTTTTCTCTCATATTCTGAGTGGTGGATATAATAGTCATCTTTTCTCAAATCGAGAAATCTACGTCCATTTTAAATGCCGATTTGCAGTTGAAAATTTTAAGATTTGCTCACCTAGAAGATATTTTGCAATATACAGGGTGCAATGGGGGAATTTTAATTTCGCGCATGCGCGTATTTATTATTATTTTTTTGAATGAACAATATAGTAGGACAATTTGGGCAGCGTCTGTGAAGAAAAGAGCACCATGACGCAATTCACTCCGCCAGAAATTTGGAAACAGCATACTGTACTGTTTGGCATTCGCGCTGGAAGCTCCAGTACGAACATTTCAAAGTGTTTTAGGGTCAGCGAACAGTGCAGAGTATTCGGAAAAAAAATTGGATGTCTAATGATGATTAGGAAGGTGGGCAGTTCGGAAAACTCACTCTCGTTGTTCTGACACCCAAACTTGTTGGTAAGGGCTTCAGAAACAGCGCTGGGGCCTACATCTAGTGACTTGAAAAGGTAGTATTGCCCTGGGTAAAGAGAGTGTCTGCTCGAAGTACCACTATCTGAAACAGGCCTATGAACAGTGCAAGCAGGAGTATCCATTCATGGCTGTCAGACGATATCTCCGACCATATCACCCCTTATATCTGACCAGCTAACTTCCCAGCTTGCAACGCTCTTGATTATTATGTGTGGGGTGCAGTTGAGCGAGAGAACAACAAAACTAATTTCAACACCTAAGATGAACTAAAGGCATCTTAAAAAAGGAGACCATCCAGAAGAGTTGCAGAAGATCCCGAAGACGTCTGAAGACCGTGGTTGAGGCCAGTGGTGATTTTATTGAATAAATTTACTCTTAAATATTTCAAGATATTTTCGCGTAATTTTGCTAAAGATATCTGTCAAAATGAGATGTCAAGGTTATTTTCATTTTTTTTCTTTTTTTAATAAATACCATTAATCCCTGCTTATCTTAAATATCAAACAAAACATTTATTAAATACATGAAAAATGAAAATTCCGTCTATATGCAACATATATTTTTAAAATAAAAAAAACCGTAATCGCCTTATAATAATGGACAGCGCCAGTATTGTGATAACCACACATTTTTATTAAATTTTAAATTATGTAACGGTAATTCTCTACCCAACACCTAAGGATTGTGTTGTTCATGAAACGGTGAGGGATAATATGTAAATTTATTAATCCATACTTAATAGCTCTGTTGCATATCATCGATCACCATTTTATTAACACCAGCACACTGTGCGATATATATATATATATATATATATATATATATATATATATATATATATATATATATATATCGTTTTTTTTTGCTGACATCAACAAGCATAAAAAAATTAAATTTCATATTCTAATAAAAGGTTTAAAAGCTTAACCCAATCATAAGATAGAAAAACCCTTTATGAAGTCGTCAAAAAACAAAAGAAATTGTAGTTCAGTGCGACGCGTTTATGCACGAAACATCACTTTAGGGAAAAAAAATAAAATTGTTTAGATAATTCACGACATATTACGGTGCTATCTTTCAGCTATCTTTCGCTTTGACTGACCAGACGATGTGTGTACATGAATGCCATCAGTCGCTTTGAAATGGACACCCCGACCCAACCTCGGCCTGACCATTTTCCGAAGGTGACTGATATGTGGATACAAATTAATTCTTATGCCCTTAATCAAGATGGTCGCTCTAGCGGTTTCCATAGTAATGAATTTTGCGACTGAAAATGCTTATAAAGAAGCGTCACTTTCAAGATTCCTAAAAACTAAATTCCTAAAAAGGGCCGAATACAGACATCTGGTTCACAATGTACCAGAAGGCCACCAAATGACCCTCAAAAGGATTTGAATTAGAGTTTTTTCTTATATATATATATATATATATATATATATATATATATATATATATATATATATATATATATAATTTAAACATTATATGTTCAATGTATGCTGAGCGCTTTCGGCTGTCATAAACCCTTATCAACGGTAATTACTTACCGAAGATATCATTGTTTTGTTTTGTTTTTAAGTTCACAAAGATGAAGCTCGTAGCAAGGAGTGGGTGTGCTGTTATCATGCTATTATCTTATTCAGTTTTTCAGTTCTTAAGCCACACTTGAGCTTAGGAATTAATTATACATAACTGTACGCGTTGCATCCCCGGTCTCTGCACTCGAGAAATCATAATTAAGAAAATGTTCCCTCCAAACGGTTACGACCCAACGTCCTCTTTGCAGGAGAAACAACAGTTTGATCCATCACAGCCTGACAATGTCCTATTTATCCTTTTAAAACATTCACATTCCATCGTTAAGATATTCCTAATTCTCGAGTACGGAGGTCGATAGACGTAATTCGCACTGTGTAGAAATAACGTTCGTTGTAATGAAAACACTGGCGAAAAATAAATACATTAATTCTCATATATATATATATATATATATATATATATATATATATATATATATATATATATAAACATGGAAACTATTCACATAGAAAGTTCAATATTTTATTTAAACAGAGCATATAAATTACATACAATAGGAATTAAGATCATTTCATACATATATATATATATATATATATATATATATATATATATATATATATATATATGAATGTCTATAATTTGTAACAGAAGTCATTGGTTTATACCAACGGCTTCCCATACTTAATAATTCTCGAATTCATTCTCGCGAGGTCATGTGTGATGTCATGAGCTGCGGTGCGATTCTCGCTTCCAGCGTTTTATATGCACGTGTTTATCGTTGCTTGGAAATCATCCATGTAAACAGAAACAAACTATCATCACATTCTTGTCCGTGTATTGCTTAATATATTGTTCTGTAATTGTCATCTTTGACAATGGCTTATTTAAGCCGAAAGCTTAGATTGGATTAAAAATATGTATCAATATTTTGATTTTCTTTCTTCGTTTAATGATAAAGTTTAAAGCTTATCAGACTTTCACTAATATTCAAGCCGGTAGATGAAATAAAATACTGTTTAAAATAAACAGATCGTCTACTTAAAATGGTGCATCCACTAAAATAACGTTTAAAGTCATAAAAATTTGTTGGATTAATATTAAACATAAATTATTTCTTATATATATATATAAATATATATATATATATATATATGTATGTATGTATGTATGTATGTATGTGTGTGTGTGTGTGTGTGTGTGTGTGTGTGTGTGTGTGTGCGTGTGTGTGTGTGTGTGTGTCTGACGTCCCAAAATATAGGAATAACAATACATTGAATTGCATCTTCCTCTCCGTTTCAGAGGAACTAATCTTGCTATTATGGGATGTAATGAATAAATTGGCAATATAACAGTAGTAAATATAATATAAAATATACTGAATTCCGCTAGCTTAAATGATAACCTTCCAGTCAAATGGAACTTTACGTCAAATCATAGGCTATACTAACCACAATACCGATTAAGCCACCAGTCAATGGACTGTACAGGGTCCACTGCTTTACATGCAGTTTATGGTCATCGACCAACAAGTGTACAATTATTGACAATACGGTATAAGTTACCACGATTCAGTTAGGAGAGAAGATATCATTATTGAACCGTGAAAGACTAGAGCCGTATCGTCTGATCATGTAAGTTATGTTCACAGGTTTTATGGGTTGACGGTCAAGCACGTGTCTGTAAGGCGTGCCGTATTGGGGGGGGGGTCATAAAGCAACGAACACAGCCTGTCAAGCGAATGTTGTGCAAGCGTTGTGATGGCGCTCTAATGACAGGTTTCTTTTAAGTTGAAGTTCGCAAGGAACACTCGTGAAACAGGAATCTGTTTTGACAGACATACACAGATCATGTAAGATAACATAAATTTACACCGCTTCCTGACTAACACAAATTTTGGTCCTGGAAACACTCGACTTATTTCCCAGATACTCTATCCTACTCAGCGTTAGTTAGATTTAAATCATATTGTTCAGTCATGAAACGATTTTTGGAACTCACGAATTCCAATTCAGGTGAATTCAACTGAGATATATACAAACTTGGAATATACCTAACCAAAGATTCATGCATCTTGTATAAACGGTCATTTTTCATGCGATGGATGGAACTAAAATCAAACTTTTTAAACTAGCCAGCCATATGTGGAAATTAAAGGATAAAAATTAAAAAAAAAGAACGGATTGTAAACTGGAAATTTTTTAAAAGCTAAACATTACAAAAATCATAGTAATATTTGCAACCTTTGTCAACAAGAAAAGTTATTAAAGACGGGAATTATGACCCATTGTATACTTTTGAGTTCATATGAAATGGGATGAAAATAAAGTGTGTATATTTCATTTAATACCGCACAGGTACATTTTCAATAAACTTGCTTCTCTCCTTCTTCTCAACTTCTACCACACCTCATGTTGCGCGTTTATTTATTTATTCATTTTGAAATATTATAGGTTTCATAAAATTCCCTTTTAAAAAAAATTATAAATAAAAAAAGCGTTAGATAAAAAAATTGACCGAAATCGCCTGAGCATAGCGAAGGGTTGAAACCAACATAACGGAATCGGCTGATCACCTAATTTTATACCCCCCATATATATATATATATATATATATATATATATATATATATATATATATATATATATATATATATATATATATATATTTAAAGATATTATTGTAGGTACAAAATTTAATGATCAAAAATAAAAGTATAAAACTTACGAGACATATTAAAAACGGGCGAAGCAACCGGTTTCGCTCCCGCTCTTCAAAAAAAAAAAAAAATTATGCAAAAAGAACTAGAGACAAATGACAGCGAGTCCCAACAAACACTCACGTTGTTTACACAAAGAAGGCTTACGGGGCCCGATGTAAAGTGCCTCCAGAACCTTTAGATGAAATAAGAAGTGAGACCGGGACAACACGGTGAACCAGTCATCACTAAATTTGGCTGCACAATCTGTTCTTTATATATATATATATATATATATATATATATATATATATGTATGTATGTATGTATAGGTGTGTGTTTGAGTGTAACGATGTTTTGAGAAATTTATATTAATGCACTGCGATTAAATGTCATTGAACTTTTTTCGGTGTGACTTCATTATTTAAGTGTTTCTTACCTTGTACATAAATTTTTGGCTCTTCATGCAAATGACATTTTGACCCCGTTTGTCTTCTCACCGTTTACGTTCAATCTGGCCTACATTTAGAAAGAAAGACTTTACATGATAGTCTTACAATCATATTTAAAAAATAATAATGTTTACTCCATTCATATGATAAATGATTGTATAATATCTTTAAAAAACGTGCACATAATTTATACATTTACCAAATCAAGGTGCGGAATAAAATACACACACAAAGTATTTTTAAAAATAATTTTAACTCGTCATGACAAGAGTCACTTTCAGCGCTTCAGTCATCCTGTTTTTTTGCTACCACAACTTTATAGCGTGAAACCACATATATAGTGTGAATTCTGGTTTTCAAATTTCTGTGTTTCCAAGAAAATAGGTATTATTAAGAATCATGAAAGTTAGGAAATCGGGATTGAATCGTATTGATATTTTTTTATTGCCTTCTAATAGAGCTGTAATGTTGATTCGTATGGATCTATATTTAAATATTGAACTGTCTGTGTGTATTGATCTACATTTATTCATAAATACAGATACTAATATTCATATATTTATGTGTGTGAATATATCATCATCATCATCATCACCATCATCATCAATCCCCCGACTGCTTCAATCGTCCGAGTTGCGGAGGGGACGGGAGATAGGAGCAGAAGAAATAGGCTTTGATTCTTCTTCCTCATGATAAGATCAGTGTGATTTCGGATAGTTGGCGGCGCCCATCTCTTCTCCAATGGCTTGACCAAGAACCGAAGACCACACACTTTGTTTAAACCCGAAACTCGGCCCTCAGATTTAGACTTCAGAGTAGTTTTTTTCTAGACAGTTTGCCACCCAAATTTAAAGTATCCGTTTTGTCTGGATATTTGCAATTATCCTTGTGTTTGGGGGGGGCGAGAAGGCAGAACAGATGGATTCAAACCTTTCTTAATGGTATTTGCGCATAAGTGAATTTATTGAACTCGACTGGAATTCGAACTCTGCTATCAGATTCCTCAATCCGAGCCACTAACCGTCGTTAATAGCTGGAGTGATGTATAATGTTAAATATATGAGGATATTAGAAACATTCCTATCTAAACGAAATGGAACAATAAAAACTTTGTAATATTAAACACACGGTTCTGTTCACTGTGCAGCCATAGATAGTCCCACAAAATTTTACGGTTTTAATCGGCGTGGAGCTTGTGTCTTACTTTTTTAGTTTTAAGTTTACATAATATACGGGTATTAAGTTTATACGCACCAATTCGGAAATGATTGTTAGTAATGTATTTCTTCTCACCACGGGAATGTTTAGCACATTCATTCCTCATTTGATTGTCCAATATCACGATCCTGTAACAGGTTACCCATTGAGCCCTGCGTTTCTGAACAATTTTAACCCTTCTGCCTGAGCACCTGAGTCAAAATTTGCAAATAATTGGTATGAAATGTTTCACAGTAGATATAAAAATAGTTACAAGTGTATACCCACCGTTCAACCGGTGGCCGGACATTAAGACGTTAAAGCGGTGGTCAGTTCCCAAAGGGTTAAAAACTATGTTTCTTAAAAATAATTCGCTTTTTACAAAAAGCGCTTATATATAATAATATCAAGAATTAACGCACATATTGTTATATACCGTACCTATGAACACTAATGGGTAGGTTCCAATTCTCATATATACGTTGGACACTATTGTAAGTTGGGGTAATATGCTCTCTAAATAGTCCACCATTAGCAGTGGTTTACCCACTTCACGTTGTTGGTGAATATTGAATTTTGTTGATGTTTTAAAGATTACCATTTCATTTCCAACCTCCGTTTTCGTTATTCCTTATTCATTAACCTTTTCTAGGTTACAAAGCATATATACATTTTTAATTTTACAAATATTTACCTGGGTATTTATGCCTGACTAGATCAATAAGTCCGAAGGCTAATGATATAAAAATCATTTTTTTTTTACATATAAATTATTATATCTATGTCTATCTATCTATCTATCTCTCTCTCTCTCTCTCTCTCTCTATATATATATATATATATATATATATATATATATATATATATATATATATATATATATATATATATAAACACCTATGATTAAATAAGGATCAAGCTGGAAAAACTTTATAAATTCTCCATGTTTCGTTATTTGTTTTGTTTAGGTTCATTAAAATTATTTGGGAAGAAAAATAATGTGCTTTTGTCTCCACTTTTTGTTTTTATTGTTTGAGTCGATGTCACATTTTTATTTTATCGTGTTAGTATATATGGATATATTTGGCGGTGGGGCGTCACGTACTTACCTCAGTGCGGCCGTGTGGGTATGTATTTATTTATTAAAATGCTAGCATAATTTAAGCGTGCCTTAAAACATTGGATATATTTGTGTATTCTAAATGCATAATAATGACGAATACATATATGTATGTGTGTGCGTGCATTAATGTATTGCTATAATCTCTATATATATTGGGTACACGCGTTAGAGTAAGCTCCCATTTTATATTAAAGAGTAAAGATAATGTCTATCGGCCAATAGATTGAAAGTTTTAATAAGGAAAATGATTACCTCCATAAGAATTTCCTCTGTTATTTAATTTGATCTCTACGCTGGTAGATATTAATTTCAATGTTTAAAAAACAGGGATACCTACTGAAACACATGTAGCCACTTTATGTAACGATTATAGCAATAAATAATATTGGATTTAAAGAGAAACAAACGCCATCATAATGTCTTATTTTCATAGTATCTAACCACTGCCAAATAATGTTAAAGCCCCAGGAAAGGTCATGTACTTCAATATGACCCTCCATTTAAAGATATATTATTCAATTCAGAGATTTATCTCATAGACTGGCTTGCAACGATATCATGCGTTTCCATTGCCATTAGCGCGAAATGATGGTAACAGAATGAACCGTATTTCGAAATTAACTCTCCCTTTTGTGTATGAGTGTGTGTGCGCGCGTGTGTGTGTGTATGTCCTTGAATCAAATGTAGAAAAAATTCTCTATCAGAGCAATAACACTCACATTTGCTAAAAGAACTTTATCAATATTTCCTGACTTTGAAATTGTTTATACTGAAATAAAAGTGCTGCTATAGATCGAGGAATAATAAGGTAATTTCATTAGACATGCATCGATTTCGATTTTCTTTAAGTGTCTCATTATTGTACTTTACTGATAGACAAAATTAACATCATTATTGGATTTCCTGTGTGGATCGATCTTTCTGCAGCAGACGAGTGTTACATAAAATTATTAATACACGAAAGATCCGTGAACAATTCACGGTTTTCCCATTTTAATATTCTGTTGAGTCTTACTTCTTAAGTTAATATTTGACTAAGATCATGGCGAGTTCTGCGACAAGGAATTATACGTAGAAATTCCGTTATCGTATCGTTAAATGTTTGAGCTTCACGACTATAAGAAAATGTGTAATAATAATCATAAATAGGAATGCTGGTCGTTATTTTAAGAAGTGGGTACAAATGAAAAGATTTGAAATTGATATTTTTCCCCATTTCATTGAAACAGACATCTATGATTTCTTTATTTTTTTCTTTCATCATATATTTCTTTTTTCTTTCGGCATTTCTTTCTTTTTTATCTTTCTTTTATTCATTTTCTCGCTGAACATAATTAGCGTCTCTGATATGTTTCCTTTAATAAAACGAAATAGTTCATTATTTATGAGATATTGGCAGGAGACGTTAAACACTTCTTTCTTTCTTTCTTTCTTTCTTGCTTCTTCCTTACTTTCCTTCCTTCCTTCTTTCTTTATTTCTGTCTGTCTGTCTGTCTGTCTGTCTTTCTTTCTTTTTTTCCTTTCTTTCTTTCTTTCTTTCTTTCTTCTCTTCTCTTCTCCCTCTCACCGAAAACATGTAGTATCTCGTTTTCTACGCGACCAAAACGGAATAGTCCATTATTTATGAGGTATTGGCAGGACATAACGGTCGTGCAAAATATTTAAGTGTGGAAAAAGCACATTTATAATAGGATCTTTAGTTTGGACATAACTGGGTTGCTGGCTATTGCTTCCTTTTGTAAAACAATGTTAAAATCTGTTTATGTCGACATTTAACAGCTTTATTTAAAAGCTCAAAGGCTTTCACATAAAATGGAATACAAATCGTAAGATTAGGAAAGTGACAGTGACTTTAATATAGTTATATTTCGTGAGTACATGTGTTTGCGTAGGCATTAAACATAGCGTTCTGACGAAATCTTTCTCACTAACAACAGTGGCGGTTAAACAGAACGAAATGAGCGTAAAAATACGCAAATATGCATAGTAGAAAAACGAAGACAAAGGCTAATAGGCGCGCATTAGTACACATGAAAAAAAAAGGGTCTCCCCTAATTTTCTTACTACGTATCCTTGGTTCGTTATAGCTAAAGCGATACACAGACTGACACCCTGGAGGAGGAGACACGTTTGGCACATGTATAACTTAAAGTATTTTCAGAACCCGTTCACTCTTCTTATCCTTCTCACTCTATTCCCATTATATTCCTCTTCCCCTTCCTCATCCTACTCCTTCCCACTTCCTTGTTCCCAGCCTCCTTTATAACCTCCTAAAAGAACACCCTTTTTCCCCTACTTTGCTACAAGAAAAGGGGGACTGTCTGCCTACCTGCCTGACTGTCAGTCTCTCTATTGAATAACCAGTAATTTGATGCGTTTACCGCGATCTCATTAAAACTCATTTTCAACAGAGCAAAACTGCTCAGTGATTGGCCGGTCGGGCAAGAAGAAATCTCATTAATGCATACCACGTGGCTTCGAGTTGTCTGCGAATAACTTTTTGCCTTTTGTTTTGTATTTTTGCTTTGCTATTTTTATTTATTTTGTTTTACTTCTTATGAGATTTGGTTAAGGCATTGTCCGTGTGTGAATTTAACTAGAAGTGCTTTGGGTTTCGCCTGCATCTTTTGCCAATTTGTGCTCGCTGATATCATAAGGCTTCTAATCTTTCAAAAGTGAATAATTCAAAAAAGGAAAAGGGAGTTAAAAAAAAAAAAAGTTATAAATCATAATTTTCTTCCCGAAGAAATTACACATTTTGTTTGCTATTGCCTATTACATGACTTTCAATATATATATCGGTATCAAGCTGTAAACACTTATATATATATATATATATATATATATATATATATATATATATATATATATATATATAACGTCATCCACAGACAGACTGTATATATATATAATCAAGGAAGGACAGTGAAAGCAACAAAGAAAATTTATGTTGAAAAAAAGGGAAATATTTAAAAAAAAACAAAAAATCAGAAACGCTTGAAAAGGAATTTTTTTTTTTTTTTTTAGTCACAGTATAATATTGACTATCCTGGTCTAAACTTAAAAATATTGTTTTTAAGAATTTTTTGACAGAGAAGAGGTTACAGTTCAAACGGAAAGAAAGTCATGAGGAAGAAATCACTTAAAAATTAAACAGACATTAACAAATTTAAAACGAAATCTATCGGAACGGCATCAAAAGCATCAACAACGCCAGGAATGAAGGGAAGAATTTCACTGAAGGTAGATTTTTTCTGATATCATTATTTCCCGTTTGCATACAAGTCATACTTCATCTTTATATTCCCGCGCTAAATCTGACGCTGTATGTAAATGTCAATAGGGATGTGTGTATATGCATTGGTATGTCTGTATAGTCATGTGTTAAATGTATTCATGCGAATAATCAATATTAGCTTGTAGTTACTGTTTCAAAATTTAATGTCAGCATTTCCCATTAACTAATATCTATCTATCTATCTATCTATCTATCTATCTATCTATCTATCTATCACACTGTTCATTATCTATGTATCTATCTATCACACTGTCCATTATCTATGTATCTATCTATCTATCTATCACACTGTTCATTATCTGTGTATCTATCTATCACACTGTCCATTATCTATCTATCTATCTATCACACTGTCCATTATCTATCTATCTATCACACTGTCCATTATCTATCTATCTATCTATCTATCTATCTATCTATCTATCTATCACACTGTCCATTATCTATCTATCTATCTATCTATCTATCTATCTATCTATCTATCTATCACACTGTCCATTTATCTATCTATCTATCTATCTATCTATCTATCACACTGTCCATTATCTATCTATCTATCTATCTATCTATCTATCTATCTATCACTCTGTCCATTATCTATCTATCTATCTATCTATCTATCACACTGTCCATTATCTATCTATCTATCTATCTATCTATCTATCTATCTATCTATCACACTGTCCATTATCTATCTATCTATCTATCTATCTATCACACTGTCCATTATCTATCTATCTATCTATCTATCTATCTATCTATCACACTGTCCATTATCTATCTATCTATCTATCTATCTATCTATCTATCTATCTATCACACTGTCCATTATCTATCTATCTATCTATCTCACTGTCCATTATCTATCTATCTATCTATCTATCTATCTATCTATCTATCTATCTATCTATCTATCTATCACACTGTTCATTATCTATGTATCTATCTATCACACTGTCCATTATCTATGTATCTATCTATCTATCTATCTATCACACTGTTCATTATCTATGTATCTATCTATCACACTGTCCATTATCTATCTATCTATCTATCTATCTATCTATCTATCTATCTATCTATCTATCTATCTATCTATCTATCACTCCTTATTATCTACAACACACTTCGTTATTTATCACATTGTTCATTACCTATCTATCACACTGTTAATTTTCTGTGACACTCTGATATATATATATATATATATATATATATATATATAAATATATATATATACACACACACACACACACACACATATATATATATATATATATATATATATATATATATATATATATATATATATACATAACCTCACTCTGTTCGTTATCTATCTGTCTATATATCTATCTATCAGGCTCTGTTCGTAATCTCTCTACCTATCCCTCGCATACTATTCATTATCTTTCAGGATCGGTTCATTATCTATTATACTATATTCATTTATATTATATTATACTATATTCATTATCTATCTATCTATCTATCTATCTATCTATCACACTCTGTTAATTATCTATCTCTATCTATCGCTATCTTATTTGATTACTATCACTGTGGCTAACTTGCTAAGTGTTTTCATTATTTTTGTGCATACTCACTCACTATTTGTCTGTCTTTGATATTGCTTTGTTCTTATTCTGAAAATTATAAAAGAATAATTGAATAGTGTTCGTATATTTGTCTACATATCATATATAGGCGGAAGTATTTTCTGTCGTTTTAAAAGTGTAGTCGTAATAGTTTTCTTGTCTTTCCAATCATTAACACTTAATGAAACCGTCATGTGGGAAAGCGTAAAGTGTGAGCGAGTAAGAGACAGATATGAATAGACAGATCTATATGGTGAAAAATAATTTTAGATATCGTAATGCTAGAGATTATCGTAATGCAATTTATAGGTTTGAATTTGAAATATCTATCGCTTGTGAAAATGTCAGTAAATAAATATATTTAGGTGTCATCATTAATAAATTCAGGATGTTAAATTTTTAACTAATTCCTGCAAAAAAGAATTGTTGTAAATATACTTTTAAAAAGTGTACTTAAAAATTGAATTATTTTTTTATCTGGAAGATGTTTTCAAATATGTTGAACCTTTTGATATGCAGATTAAAGTTTAATGTTTGAAATTTGTACGATTTTGAGGACCTTTCTCTCTTTTTGTTTATTTTATTACTACTAGCGAAATAGGTAACAACAACAGAATATTAATTTAACTAAATCCGAAATTACAATAAAAGCATATCAGCATGTTTCCTTTCCTCCTGTCTTTTCAAATTAAGATATTTTGCAAGTAATCGACGCAAGACCACCCCCAAATCACAATAACACATGACAGATTCTACATATTTCTATACATCTCTTAATGACAGACGCAAGTAATTTTCTGTGACGATATGTGAAACATAAAAATAGATTCGACCGAATTCCCGCAGTTTATATAAGAAAGAAAAAAATACAACGTTTTTCTGCAGCAACTTAGTTCAAAATTACGGAAAGTTGATGAAATTTCGATACAAAAATAATAAGACACTTAATGAAATACAGGTATTTTAACTGATCTTTGAATGGCACATGTTTTGTATACAATGTTGTTAATATATTTACATATATTACTATCGTGCGTAAGGCGCAGAGTGGTTTTACACCTACTGTAAAAGCGTAGCATTTGTTTTATGTCAACTACTAATTTAATGGTGTTTTTTAAAAAGCTCACATTTACCTAATCCGAAGCATAACAGAGAAATGTAGACACCAACTGTTCAGATACAACTAATGAACAAGGACATTTTAATTGTTTGTGTTTTAAAAAAACTTTGTTATATATATATATATATATATATATATATATATATATATATATATATATATATATATATATATATATATATGGGTGTGTGTGTGTTATTGCATAGAAAAGTAGATACGCATATAGTGATATATACATACATATACGCATATATATATATATATATATATATATATATATATATATATATATATGTACACACACATATACACACACACACATAGAATGGACATATGCTTATTACATATTACAAAAAGACGTTCATAAAATTCATTGATTCTAATCTTTATTCTTTCACCAAAGGTTATTTTGTTCTTACGTAATACAATGAAAGGTAATGACAATCAAAGAAAAAGAAAAACAAACATATTTGATTTATCGTTTTAATATTAGACATGCCTAACCGCAAAATAACCGATTAATCAGCTGTATATTTCCTTAAACACGACAAACTTACATACTGCAAACCATTTTTCTTTCTGTCTCTCTGTCTATCTCTCTTCCTGTATGTTTTTCTCCCTATCTATATGTCTCTTTCTGTCTATCAGCTTATTTGTCTTTTAGTCTGTGTATCTTTCTGTCTATATTTCTATATGTAGATCTATCTATCTATCTATCTATCTATATATATATATATATATTTAACTTTCTGCTTTTCTTTCTGTCTTTCTACCTATCTATCTATTTATGTCTCTGTGTTAGTCTCTCTGTCTGTATATGTATTTTTCTGTCTGTTTTTCTGTCTTTCTATCTGTCTTTATATCTGTCTATCTTACTGTCTAGATATATATCTCTGTTGTTGTGTATGTGCCTGCCTACCTGCTTATCTATCTATCTATTTATCTATCTATATATATATATATATATATATCTTTGTCTCACTGTCTGTCTGTTTGTCTATCTATCTATCTATCTATCTCTGTTTTCATATGCGTACATTCAACTGAAATTTGTGTTTGATATTCAGGTCCGTTTTAAACTATCGTTTTCTTGTTTTTTTTACATGATTTTCTTTGTTACAGGGACTATTGTTGTATCTTATCAGTAAATCATCCAACAAATTTATTTTATTGTTTTCTTTCAATAATTCTCTTGAATATTAATTTCTGTTTAATAACAATAAAGTCAAGATTATTTAAGTAAACTGTCTTAGTGTTTATGTAAGACTGAATATCATATAAGACTTCAAGAAATTTCCAACGAGAACTTCCTCGAAAATAAAGGAGATCGAGAAAAACAATTTACCGAAGTGGCATTCAGCTTATTTCCATACACACCTTTCTGACGTTCACCAATCGAGGAATTTGACAGAATTATACTGACAAGATTGTCACGAATCTGGTGGCATGTGCAAGAAATAGTTTGAATTTAATCGAAGCGATGGGTTGGTCAGCGAGTGGTGGAAACGCAGCATCCGGAGACTTCCCGTTCCTCTTACAACGTTGAAAATAGCCAGTTATTTCTTTCAGAATATTGTCACTGATATAACAGCAGACATAATCACCATTTCAGTTATTGTTGGATTATCCTCAAAATATGACTAACGTGGGGTTGAACATCAAAAAGAAATTTAGTTCAATCATCACAATGCTTGTGTACTTGTGCTAAAAGCCATTGCCTTTAGTAAAATAACAGTTTGCAAAATCAGTGTTGATATCTCATGTAAATTTTGAATGGATTCGTTGCCTTTATGTGTTATATACACGATATTTATATTGTATATTATACACTAGATTTATATATTTTCTATTGAGAATAAAAACAATAAGTGCGGGCGGAAAAGGGTTGAAAGTTTTGTGCGACACCATGAACATCTTCTCGCTACTGTCAAACGGAAAACATAGTGTGGTTTGACTCATTACAAGACATGACAGACTATGCAAGACCATTATCCAAGGCACCGTTAAAGGTGGACGTAGGTGAGGGCGCCAGCGCAAAAACTCGTTGGGCAATGCCAAAAAATGAACAGGTATGACTGTACCAGATTTGCTGATGGCTGTCGTTAATAGACCGTTGAGGAAAAGAGTTAGAATGGCTTCTGCATTCGGATTCGCCCTACGATTACAAAAGTCAAGTGGATGATGATGATGTCATATAATATACCACAGTGTTCATATATATATATATATATATATATATATATATATATATATATATAATATCAAAAGTATTCTTAAGGAATCAGGCAATATACACACACAGGCACACACACACACACACATATATATATATATATATATATATATATATATAAATTCCCAAGAGGATAGAATCCAGGTAGAACTCAATGTCCAGGTTTAAATGCACCTTACACGTGTCTGAGTACTGATCAAGGCCATACCTATAATAGATCAGGTGATCATACAACTGGGGTCTCTTACTGGTGGCGATATGAATTTTCTTAGATATCCAATATAGCATTTGCAAATAGAGAGAAAACTTCACATGTGAGTTTAGTTTGATTCTTCTGTGTTTTACATATAAAAAAGAACCACAATGTGCTAATTTGATATATTTGACGATTATTGACAAATTCTTATAAATGAAGTGAGAGGTAACTTTAAATAAACAAATGCATAATATTTCAAGGAATGATTTTTTTGTTTCCGTGTGGGATTTCTTTTAGAGAATTTGTACTTGTGTCAAAAGATCATGACTTGTATATCGTTGTGTAAAATGGATCTACCAAGCACAGAAAATACTTTATTCCAATGTGATAACATGTGTTTTAATAACCAAAGATTTATAATGTTCTCATTCTGATTGCTTTCAACACAACATCTTGGCTATAGTCTTCATTTAAGATCATAAAATAATCCAAAAACCAAGTTCAAGCTAAAATTTCAGCATTCAAGTCACCAGTGTGTTCTTGTAGTCGATTAAACTAAACAAATCCACGGAAATTAAAGATGGAATTTTAAAAAATAAACAAATTTACTGAAATGGAAGATGAAATGCGATGATACAATGCCCATAGATTAAACAGGTTTAGTTAAAAATCCATATATCATCCTATAAAATGGACAGTGTTCAAAGCAATGAGTTTCGATAACCGGAATGTTGAATCCAGTTAAACTTTTAAATCGCTACGATCTATTTATTTCAAAAAACGTCTATACTCATGATAATAAAAATCAGTATCATTGAATATTTCCTCCTCTGTAAGATGATCTTTTCGTCTGATATATCCTGCGATATAAAAAAGCGACATTTTAATATCTTTAGGGATACAAGCTTCTAGGTCTGGCACGTGACCAAATGTTTGATATGGCAGTTCATCCAACAGATATCCATTATGGCCAGAACAATGGCTATACACTCTAACATCAACTTTCAAATGAAGACGTAATTTTTTTTTAATATGAAATTTCTGAATAACGTTTTGTATTGTAATAAAATAAGTACTGCCAGAAACTTGTCTTAATTTACCAAATTCATTTTTTATGATAGTCGGTGCTAAATTCTTCCAGAATGACAAAATTTAACCCACTATCAAGTAAATGTCTGCAAACATCTATTAATCTATTATATGTATTCTTAATAGCCATGTCACTTAGGAAGGATTTTATTCTCTTTTCTTGGTTTCCCTTGATTTGTTTTGCCATACTTCCAAAATATACAAGTAATGTCAAACTTCCAACTCTTCGATCTGATACAACACTTTTCAGTGGACGATTTGTCTTGACACATGCATAAATATCTTTTACATTCACTATTTTCCAAAATTTCAAAACGTCTTCGATGAAAGTAATAGATTCACTTGTATCATCATCCTGTAATAATGGATAAGTTTTCACTGTAGTTACAAATTCATCAAAAAATATTCAAACAGTTGGTAACTTTTTGGTTAGCAACTGTTTCTGGAAGAACCACTAATAACAAATTGATTTTTTTCATGTGCAAAAAGTTATTTCACTGTTTCCCATTTTGCTGTTGTTTCTTTACCATTTGAATAAA
The DNA here is from genome assembly GCA_903632075.3 of Acanthosepion pharaonis. Classification (NCBI taxonomy): domain Eukaryota; kingdom Metazoa; phylum Mollusca; class Cephalopoda; order Sepiida; family Sepiidae; genus Acanthosepion; species Acanthosepion pharaonis. The sequence continues at coordinate 1,255,775 of CAHIKZ030004943.1, forward strand.
ACAGTTATTGTGAATACTTTAAATATATGTAAACAATCGAAAAGCAAATGTATATGATTTTTCGTAACCCAAATGCTTATTTGCAATAATATCAAATTTCTTGAATAAAGCTTGATTAGTCCTATTATTGTCACAAATAACTGCAATTTCATGAGCTTTCAAATGATTAACTAAATCAGCAATATTTCTAACATTCTGAAACAAAACTTCTTTGGTGTTTTAAGTTCAGTTTAACATATACTTAATCAATTGCGGCGATGCATTTTTTCTGTTCATCTCATATTTTGCTAAACACATCAGCAAGAACATTCAGAACATCCACCTTCGAAACTTTTGATGATTTATCCACTAGTGTTTTCACTCTAATTTGTAATCATTCCAAATTCTATTATAAGGAGACCGAGATGTGGCAAAATATTCAAATGCCAGGACAAGAATTTCCGATTATAAATTTTTTTGCCAGTTATTCGTGGCAAAATAACTTCGATATGTCTCGAAATCTGTTTCTTTCGTTCAATTTTCATGTAACCAAGGTGCTTCCTCAATTGGAGACCGATGTTTATTCTCTTTTCAATAGGGAAGAAATGTGTGTACCTCTACCAGCATGGTAACATTCAAACATCACGTAACCAAAAAGGTTAATAAAATATCAGAATACTTCCAGTGAAAAAAATGAGAAGACTGGATGAGTGATTGTCCGATTTGTAGGAGATAAAAGCTGGCACAAAATCATCGTGATCAATATCAGCACATAAATTTGTAAAATTCTCACTTCTTTTTCTAAGAAACTTGCCAACTCATCATTTTGCACACTTCGAACAGGAGTAGTCTATTTGTCTTGATTTTGGTAAAGGATTTGATATCACACTTGATGGCAAATTATTGAATATTGATAGAAGTTTTTTGAATCATGCTTTTCTCTGAACAAACACAGATCATTAACAGGTGGAAAATTCCTTTTACAAACTTCAGTGTCTGGGTGGTTAGGGACGTTATCTCTTGGTATTAACTTTCACCATTTTTCTGTCTCATCTTGCTCTTTTGATAGACAAAACACCAGGGACTTATTTTGTTCATTATAATTGCCACAACACGTTTTAACCATTTTGAGATAATATTCAACTGAAACACTCAAAATATTGTTTTAACAAAATTATAGTTTCCCCGAATTAATAGAATTTAAGTTTTATAAATCAAAACTGTGGTTAGTTAGCGTTTTTTAAATTTTCAATATTCACTACGCGTATAACTTCAGTATATATTCCAAAACATCAAGAATAATTTTGATGAATATTTATATATCATCTGAAATTATAAGAAAAGAACAATTTTTTAAATACAGCTGAAATACAGAAAGTTATTTTGGGAAAGGCTTCAAAAGTGTTTTATTAAAATAATTTTTGTTCAACAGACAGGTTGTTATTGTAAAGAAAAATGTTCATACAAAATTATTATATCAAAGTTTATCAGAAAATATCAAAGTAAATAGCAGATGTGAGAAATTAAAATAGTTGTTAGTGAAGTTTAAACAAGATTGATTTTACAAAACAGTGGATGCTTAGTAGAAAAAGCGTAATTTTTTAAACTTTCAAACAATATTTCTGCTGCTATTATGAAGAACTATGTTTGTAAAACGTTATTTGCTATATTCTAATAAATTTCCATCCGACAAAAATTTCAAATTCATTATACATAACAGTTGTTGTTTAGAACATTAAAACACTGACTAATTTTCGAATTATCGATGGTTACTTTAATAAAACATATATTATATCAAAGCAAATAAAATATTGCATATATAATTTTGTTTATATATATATATATATATATATATATATATATATATGTGTGTGTGTGTGTGTGTGTGTATGTGTGTGTGCATGTAGGTATGTACATATGCACACAAAACCCTTACAGCACCAGGTTTCCCTAGAGACTGACCATACGCGTCGTTGCTTAATTCCAGCTCGCCGACAGAAATCTTCTGTTATCCAAAAATCTGTGATAGTCGCCTCATCTAACATGTGAGACACAATCCACGAGCTCTGGACATGGTGCTACGATGGAGTGTGTGTGTATGTGTGTGTGCGCGCACGCGCGCGTGGGTGTGTGTGTGTTTTCGAACGTTGCAGGGTACTGTCACCACTTTAAAACAAATACTTGTGCAAATTTCTGACTAAAAACCTAGAATTTATTGAACAGACATCCGACATTTTTGTCAGAAGGATCCATCCCTCCATCCCAGGTCTTTCTCACTTTCTCTGTCTGTCTGTCTGTCTGCCTCTGTCTCTCTCTCTCCCTCTCCCTCTCTATATATGTGTGTGTGTGAATAATAAGACGGAATTACAAATTTGTATATTGACACAATTTGACTAAGTTTATTTACAAATTTTTCTCTGTATATTAAATAATCATTGGATCTCAAGAGCAATTATAGCACAATATATATCTCCTCAGAGTGTGCTTCTTTAAACATCTACATATACTAATGATCTTAATATATATATATATATATATATATATATATATATATATATATATATATATATATATATATATAAGCAAGATGCTGGATCAGATAATTTCATTTATTGACCTCTTATTCCGTAAAATATCAAAGCTTTTTTTTCACAGTTATGTATTTCATTCTGACCTAAAGAAGCCGAGACCAACGAGAAACGCGTTACTTATAATTTTGTTCACATTGTCTCATTATCTCCACTTTTACTTCGGACATTGTTATAGATCCTATAAATACACGTAAATATAAATACACACATACACACATATATATATATATATATATATATATATATATATATATATATATATATATATATATATATATATACAATCTATAAAAGCGTTATCTGTTTTGTAATAATTTTTTTTCAAATATCAGCCATTGTTACCGGACATAATCATACAGAGTTTTTTCACTTGTCCATTTTCTTCTAAAGTATGACTGATATGTTGCTGTTGATAAGAAAGAAAGAAAGAAAGAAAGAAAGAAAGAAAGAAAGAAAGAAAGATCAATAACATATGACGGGTTTAATAATTTCTAAAAATATTCGTCACCCTGACAAGCACACTGCATTTGTGACACCTAGCCATGGGGATTATTTCTTTTCGGCTTCTTTTCAGAAATTCAAGAATCGTCCGAAGAAACTTGAGATTATTTTCATTCCACTTCCTCCTAAAAAACTATTAACAAATAAAAATTGTTTTCATGGATTGAATATTTTCATTTAAACTAACAAACATTTGAAAAAAGTCATTGTAAAAAGAATGAATAAAAGAAACACATTGTATGCGAAGGGGAATCATTTTTAGGAAGAATGAAGCACAAGACGGACCGGTTTGTTAAAATATTCTTTTTACTTTTATACAAATAGGAAATTCTTCCCTAAATGATAAGAGTCGCTTTAGTATCGTAGATTTCTTTAAAAAGTAATTATTAATTAAAATGAATAATTATACAGTGTAATGTTAATAATATAATGCATAAGGAAAACCTACGAACTAAAAATATAAGTGTTTTACACACACACACACACACACACACACACACATATTCCAGCTTTCAGATGGTACAATCAATATCCATTATTCTGCACTCTTCCCAACGAGTTTTAGACAATATCATTATAAATATAATATATATGAATGTACATATTACACACGTGCGCACACACAGAGATACAAAGAAAGATCATGCTACAATAAACTTTGACGGGTTTAATACATTCTAAAACCATTCGCCACCTAGACGAGCACACACACGCGCTCACACACACGCGCGCGCTCACACACACACACACACGCGCTCACACACACAGATGTTCGATATATGGGATTCATATTTGCAAACGAATTAAATACATTGTCAAATTTTTATTGTGTAAATTAAAACTTTATAATTATTAGGATGAAATCTTATTGATGTACTTACGTAAATATGAATATACATAACCGTTCACACATACATTTTAGTGAGATATTTCATCTTACCACTTTGGCGATTTTGCGATCATTATACATATATATATATATATATATATATATATATATATATATATATATATATATATATATATATATATATATATGTATATAAATAATTTCAACAAATCGAAGGCTCAAGAGACACTCTAGGTAGAGGCTTACTGCGAAGACTTATATTACCGTCAGACAGAACAAGCGTTAGGAGTATACAGCTGAAGTAGTCTTTAGAAGGAACTGGAAAACCAATCCCCGCCCCCCAAATAAAACACACGAGTTAGAAACCTCTACTCCTATTCAAAAGCCCGGTTCGGAAAGTGAACCCGACGATAGGCGAACTTATCAACTCCTGTTGGTGGAGGAATGAACAAAAATGAAATAAATAATCAATAAAATTTCAAGAGTTCAGGCGCTGATGTTAGGCGTACAGACCTGAAGCAGTCTTTGGAAGGAACCGGAATCCCAATTCCAAACATGACACAATAAAAAAAAAAAATAAATAAATATCTGTTCCTGATGAGCAAAAGAGAGTGTTAACCTGTTAATCGAAACCTCTCTTTCGCTGTATGCAAGATGATCAAATTTCAAATCTTAATTGTTTGTCGATTTAAACGATTATATTTATTTAGGAATTAGACTCAGTTTAAATACAGGTATCATAACAATGCCTTCACTGTGCGAGTGTTACGTGTGCAAGAAAAGAACTAAGATCAAGGGAAGGAAATGGAACGACCGGGAGACCAACTAAGATTTATAATAAACTATATACATATATATATATAGAAAGAAAATTCGGATTGCCAACACACAAACAGAATGTCTCATATCGAGAATATTCACATTGAACATGAAGAAAAATTAATTATTTTTTAATAATATGTAAAATCTCCACTTTCACCTGAAGACAGTTTGCGAGACCAGACCAGAAACACGTGTCGTGAAATTATGTAAAACAAAGTATAATATTTTTTCTCAATAAATCCACATTACAACCAAAAACGTTTGCGGCACCCTCTTCTTTTTTTATATATATATATATATATATATATATATATATATATATACACACACACACACACACACACACACACACACACACACACACACATATATATATATATATATATATATATATATATATATACGTGTGTGTGGACAAAACTCACCAGTCTGGTAACATGAATAATAATAATAGTAATAATAATAAACTTGTCATGTAATTTTCTAATGATTATGCGAAAATAATCAACCATATACTGACATGTATGACAGTATGACTTGTCTAAAATGTTTATTTTATATATTTCTGTACTTTTAAATCGACAGGCAGGCAAAATTTTACGTAAAACGTTGTAACTTATTTTAACGTTTATTCCAGTTGAATGTTTTACGTACACGTATTAATGTATTTACGTACTTGTATTAATGTAACACTCAGTTTTTAAAAAAATCAGTGTATATCATTTGTTTATAAATAACGTTGCTGCGATTCAAATATATCAAAAATCAATTCATCTCAGCCGAAATAATTCTCATTAATATTACTCGAATTCTTTGTAAATAAATGATATTGATCGAATACAAAATCAGACTGATGGATCAATTCTGAGGTGGGGCACAGCAAGCCAAATTTTATTAATAATCCTAAAACTAAAGAGAAATGAAAAAAAAATAGTAATTTTTTTTAAAAAAAGAAAGCGAACATTTAAATTTTCAGTTTCTGAAATAATAAATTTGATAATTTTTCCTACCATTATTTCTAATCAGCTTTTCGATCTTTATCTGTTTTGGGATTAGAACGTTTTTTAAAATAAAATTAGGTCTAACTGCTAAAATTCGGAATAAAATAAAACAAATTCGCATTCTAGACATTGTCTTTCACATTTGGGCAATTCTGATTAATTGTTAAACAAAACGTTGGCGTAAATCCTTGTAAAAAAGAAAAAAAAACAACTATTAGAACAAAATAAAACAATAGCGAAAATAATCGCATAAAATTTTATGGAAACAATTTCCCCTCAGAATGATGAAGTCTTTGGAAGGTTTCTATATTCCTTTGTTAAATATTGGCCAAATCCCAGTGACAATGAAAACCATCTTGGAGAAAGTATTATGGGCATCAGCAAAAAATAGACGGAAAATTCTAAAATATTGGCGATTTTTGTGGCCAGTTGATGTCTTATGAGAGACATCACATAATACTGATGGACATTTTCAGAAAGTACAATAATTTCAACATTAAGGCAACAGGCTGTCTAGCAAAGAATTCAAAACTATTATAGATATGATTGTGTGGAGATACTGATTCACAAGGAACTGTTCAAGCGTGCTGTGTTTTATCATTCAAACAAATGATATGAGCTGAAATCGAAAGCTGCCATTAAAAGGAAACAAATTAACATACTGGAGATCTAAAAATCGATAATTGATTCATGATTTGGTCTAGTGTCCAAAAGCTGAGAAAGATGCGGATCATAAGAATGACTGTCACTCCGATAATAACTGGCATACTGGAGACTGTGCCAAAGGGAATATCGATTACATTGGATGACATGAATACTCGAGTTAGATATTTCTGGTACGGCGTCGACACATTTTATGGTTTTGTCGAAAAGAGACATGTATCTTCGTGATAACTTTCTGTCACTTCATACCAAGTGACAGATGCATCTACTGTATTTGTATATTCGTTACCAATGTTCTGTTTTATTAAAAAGATTCATTGTTATTTCTCTGGAGGCGTCCATCTTTTTATTCAAATAACACGTTATATGTTTTACTGGATTAGATAAAACCAGAAAAAAGTTCCCTGACCTGACAAGATGGACTCTCTAAGCAACTCCAACTGGAGAGAGAAATGAATTCTTGTTTTTCCCAAGGGCATTAAGACGAAGTAAACACCAATCCCAGCTGAATTATGAACTCGATCATTACATTTTTTATGGTAATTGTCATATAAGGAAAATTTGGCATTTATTGACCTAGCAGCTAATACAACTCTTTGTTGTAATTTTAAAAAATCTTTGTATTAAAACAAATTTTCAGGGAAATAGGTTTCTCAAGTCCAGTAGCTTTTATCGCTCTTTCCAGTATTGATAGGGGTTTCTTTCCTAATATTTTATTTGAAGAAGCGTGGAATTTCAAATTGTGAATATGTCATTATTTTTTCTTCTGGTTACATAGGATATGTTTCAGTTGTTGTAGTTGCTGAAAGTCTTCAAGTGATGTAGTTTCTGTTATTTGCTACAATTATTTGATTGTGATGCTCTAGCGTCAGTCGACATTATTCGAAGAAGAGTGGTCTTCGCCAAGATATATAAGCTTCACACTTAGCATCAGCCATTTTTAACAATTGACCGTAGAATGTGGTTGTATACAGCTATCAGGTTCCATATATTTGAAAGAGTTTTGCCGGATGCATGAAATCCAAGTGAAAGTTTTGATCTAACGAGGCTACTTAAGGACCGAAGTAGAGTTTTCTAGTTAATATTTTGGTTTTGTGGCAATTTCAGTAGAAAGCATCTCTGACGCAGCTTATTCTATGTTCAACTTCCTTATCTCCTACGCTGAATTTGTTATGACATTGAACATTAAATTACCTGCATAGACATACCTGTGATGAAAACGAAAATATATGAGAGTTGGTCAAACTCGAGCTTAGAATAAGAGGATAGATTTCTATGATTTGAAGTGAATTTGAATTTGAGAGAAGCTACAAGTAGGCAATGTTAAGAAAAGTCATGTAATAATAATAATAGTAGTAGTAGTAGTAGTAGTAGTACTAATAATAATAATTGTGCAACACACTGTCAGTGGCTGCACTCAGCTGGCATAAAAAGAGAACAGACGAGACGATGACAAAATGGATTTCCGAATATATTGGGAGCGATGAAGGAATTATGATTCGAATGCGCGGAAAAATGATATCAACGTCGTAAACTGAGAGTGGGCAAGTGAAGCTAATGTAGAATATAAGCCACATGACAGACAATGACGTGGAGAGCAATCACTCTGATATACCAATTGAACAATAGGGCAGTCCTGAATGGATCATGATAGGCGTTGATGTATATGAGGATAAAAGCAACGTTAAATACGAAGTAGATAAAAATACAGAGCTTCAATGAAAAACAATGTAAATCAGGGCAGCATTTCAAATTTCCCTTTTTTTTTGTCACAATCGAGACTATTTCCAGGAATTATTCTGCCAGTTAAGACGCCTTAGAAATTCATGGCGTTATGGGCATTGGCAGTACACAGGCATTAGCTATTCGAAGGCCCGATTGGCTTGGAACAACCCATGTCTGATGAAAGTGTATTGCTTGTAAGTTACAAGTATGTGACATATATATATATATATATATATATATATATATATATATATATATATATATATATGTACAAATGAATAAAGACAATAGGAAAACTAGTTTTAGCCGAAGCGTTTCGTCCAATATGGACTTTTTCAAGGCAAAATAAACGAAATGAATTTATTGAAACAATGCATCTATAAACAACAGAAAAATATCCTTAGCAACTAGAAGAATTTAAAAAAGCTAATGTATAGTCATATGGTCAACTGAAAAATTACGTCAAATACTTTATATTTGAAGAGAATATTTTCACATGTATGGGGATTTTCCTACTGAGGTAATTATTATTGTTTACAATGTTTTGCTGACGAATCCAGTCGTTTTCTTTTGATTTCTTGATATATTTGTCGTCTACGTTGGCTTGGGAGAGTAGTGATTCGCTTATGAAAGTTGATATTGTGGAAAACCTGGGTGTAGTTTTTGAATAATATTCAATGGCAGCACTCTCGAGGATTTTCCTTCTGGGTGAAATATTTTTTTTCTTTTATGAGTGTATCATTAATAAAATCAATATTTTGGTTGAATTTATTTCTATTTATGGCTAGTGTATTTGTGAAAGTTTTATTTATGAGGTTTCTATTATACATAGAAAAAATTGATTTTATAAATGCTGCACTCAGCAAAAAAGAAAATAATTAACTCAGAATGAAAAAAAGTAACCCTCTTTGTGACAGAAACACACTAAAAGTAAGTAATTATAAAGAATAAGAAGTTTATAAAGAAATACAAAATTAAAATGCAATTTAAAAATTTGAATAATAATGCACATTCCAAGTTAAATACTGGAGATAATATTAGCCAATGCAATTACAGGAATTCTAACGAATGATCATTACGGAAGAGATGTTTCAAAAACATTATTTTTTATCTAAACACTGTACAATAGAGAGACCAACGGGGGAAACATTTTATATTTATAGTTATAAGAATTATTTTAAGACTAGGTGGTTGCAACATAAAAGTGCTTGTAAAATAGTATATCTTTTTCTAAATAGTTTTGTAATATAAAAGAAGTTAGTAAAACGGAAGAAGTTAAAAAACTAGAAAATATAAATCTTTCAGTGAAACCTGTTTTCTATGCTTAAATGAAAAATTAAAACACCTATTAGGAGAAAGAAGTGAATACACTATAAATTGTAGGCATAGACTATCTTTTAATTCACACAATATTTAAAGTTTGATGTGATAATATTTCTTACATCAATAATCAGTAGATGAACTGCGGTGCACATCATATGGCTTACTATTCTATTTGTAAAATACAATTTCATATAATATAGCTCCTGGTGTATTGATATTTCATTATTATGATTAGCATATTATGTGCATGCTATTTACTTAAAGAATACATATTAATTTGTCAAAGTAGTTTTGCATATAGGATTTTTTGTAATTTTTTTTCTAATTGTTATTTCCTAGTTACTTAAAGGAGCATTTAATTTTTCTAAATTAAACTTTATTTAGCTGGTGACCGAGCATATGCCAGATGAGTATAATATTAAATTACCTCCACAAATGTTTCGTATTTAATTCATAGTAAACTTGAACGCAAGACTTCTATATATCTTGTGAAATCCAGTAACCATTTGTAACTGAACTAACGTCATGATCTATATAATAAAAATGAGTTTGATATTAGCATAGGTCAAATTCGATTGGTTTATGAGGGCAAAAGCAGTAAAACCTCTTTTGACTCTGTCCTTTTTCTCGAGTGATAAAAAGAAGTATAAATATAAATTTATATATATATATATATATATATATATATATATATATATATATATATATATATATATATAAATGTATATATAGATATTTAAGTATATATATGCAGTATTTAAGTATATATTAAAGATGTATGTGTATAGATGTAAGTTTTAAGTACAGATATATGATTATATTTAAATTATATATATATATATATTTATATATATATATAAATATTTATATGTATATATGTATTTAAATATATATATATTCATATATATATGTATTTATTAGTATATAAATTTACTAAAATATATATTTATATATGATTACATATATATATTGGATAAATATATATATATAAATTAACATACAGATAAAATATATATATAAATATAAATAAATATATATGTAAATATATATGTATATATATATATATATATATATATGTAAATATAAATATGTATATATATATATAAATAAATATAGTATATATATATATTTATACATAAATATATGTATATATATATATCTCCAATTATATATTGTATATGTATATATAATTATATATTCATATTCATGTTTACATATATATAATTGTGTATGATATATATATCGTTTTAATTTATATTTATATTCTCTTATACTGATATATTTCATATATGATATTTATACATATATGTATTTATATATCTAATATATATAAATATTTATATATATATATATATATATATTATATGTATTTATATATATCTGTATATATATATATATATATATATATATATATATATATATATATATATATTTCTGTATCTATACTTATTATATGTATTTATATATATAAATGAATATCCATTGATATAACTATATATAAATTATACACACACATATACATATATAAATAAAGATGTATAAACATATATATATATATATATATATATATATATATATATATATATATATATATACATCTTTATGAGACGAGGTATTTATATTAATAGGTCTATTGTCCTCATCTGAAGCTGTAACAAGATGGGAAGTGAAAAAATCAGGCGTGGCTGGCCGCATATGGAGAGAAAAGTGAGATCACCGCCCTCTGTCGGATCAGGTTGATCATAGTCAAAGACCCTCAAGGCAAAATTTGTAAATTTAAGGAATCAGCACATATGCTAAGCCACAAGAATCTCCTGAGCCGACCCAGCATAGAAATGAATACAATATGGGAACCAGTATAAATGTGTGTCAGAGAAAATCAATAATAACAGCGAAAATTGCAATATGAGCTCTGGCAAAAAACATAAATGATAACAGCAAAAACTTGTAATATGAGCACCGGTAAAAATCAGTGCAGAAATCATTAGGTATATAATACCCAGAAAATCATACCCAGCTGTCCTCAAGGATACATGGCACAGTGGATAAAGGCGTTAGTTAGATTCAGTGATAAGACCCAAAGAGTGTGAGTTCAATACCTGGTTAAGAGGAATTAACAGGTGATAACTAATAACTGACATATATTCATCATGACCCGTGAAATAAAGGGTTTAGTTCGATATTCCAAACAACTGAATAAGTCCGGAGCGTACAATGATAAATATGGCAACAATGTTTAGGACAATAGTTCGAATAATGTAACTAATTTTCGTCTGTATATTTATATATGTATACATATATATATATATAAATTATATATATATGTATTTATATATCATTAAATATATATATATTGATTTATATGTATATATCGATATATATGTATATAAAATTATATGTATATAAAATTATATATATGTATATAATTTATGTATATATATATTTATACTTATATTCAGTTATATATGTATGTTTTATAAAATATACATATATATATATACCATTACATATATGATTATATATAATTATATATATATATATATATGCAATTATATATATATACTTTCATATATATACATACATTTATATATATATATATGCATATGCATACTTGCTTATAAAGATATATAATTATATATATATATTTATATAGACATCTATATACAACTTTTACATTTATGCATATTTATATGTATATATATATTCATATTTATATATATATATATATAATTTTAATTATATATTTACTTATATATATATCTGTGTTTATATATGCATATATTTAATATACATATATATAATATATGTTTCTTTATATATATATAGTTTGCTATATATATTTATGTTTCTTTTATATATATAGTTTTATATATATATATATATATATTAATCCATATATATATATCTATATCTATCTATCTATATATCTTTATATGCATATATTTATGTATATATATATATTTACTTATTTACTTAATTTACTTCTATAGTAACCAACCTCTTCTAGTAGTTCTCAATTAATTATTTGATCCGTTTATATTTTTGCCATCCATGTTTCTTGGAGATCTCAATTGGTTTTGTATTATCAAATAACACCAGAGTTTCTCGATTGAGTTTCAATCTGGGGAATGAATTGTTGTAAACTTCATAAAATTTTTACGATTTCATTTCTTTGTAGATTTTTTTCTGTTCTTAGTATCATTATCTTTCTGCAATTTTCACTCCGGACGAAGTTCAAGATTTTTCACCGAAATCATTAAATTTGCTTCCATAATATTTTGATATGTTGCGGCATTCATTCTACCATCTGTTACTGATAAGTTGCCTGTACCTTTTGCAGAAAACATCCCCAACCCAGAATACTGCCATTACGAAATTTCACTCTTGGAACTGTTGAAGGCATTGCCATCTTTCCTGCATACATGTTTTCTAGAATTACTTCCAAAAAACTCAATTGTGTGTTCTTCTATCCCTAATACTCTTTCGCTATATAATTATCCTTATCAGTATCTTCCTGAACGATTTTCAAGCTGGCATATCTGTGTCTTTTTAATAGCAGCTGTGTTTACGGTGGAATGTGACTTTCGATTATCCCTTCAATTTCATTGCCTATTGTCCATTTAGTATCACAGATTCCTGATTAAAGCAAATCATCCGCAACACTTCATGAGTAATCATTGGATTGTATAATTTGACGCATTATTTTCCTTAAAGAACTTGAAGAAATCTTCCGTGGCGCAAAGATTTTTCTTTGGTTTTCAACAATTTTGATGTTTTTATACATTACAATCAATTAACTAATGGTAGTAAATGAAATATTCAGGTTGTCTGCGATTTCCTCTAATTTTTACCTTCTTTTCAGAACTTAACGATCATTTCTTTTTTGCGAATTTTCTATTGTTTACCGCTTGCCATGATTAAAATCTTCTTGTACGTATATCAATTACAGAATGTTCTGTTTGTATTTTTATGCTAAAAATAACTTCTGATAATATTATTGAAACATTCAAGAATATTCCACTTGAATAATCTAAAGTTTACGTACAATGCAAATTCCAGAATTTAAAACTTTTAATTGCTTCAATAGCAATTAAATGTTTTAAATTCTGGAATTTGCATTGTACGAAACCTTTTTTCACACATTAAAATGGATAAATAGGATTTATTATATTATATATTTAAAAAAAAAATTATATTTCAACGCACACACAAATGAAATCAGTTTTTTTTTTAAATACTGGATGGGATAATGAATTGTAAGTTTTCTATTTACTTTATAACAACGTCACATGACCGTTGCAAATTAATATAGATTTTATTATATTTAAAAGCATTACGAATTATTATAATTAAAATTTTAAAAAGAGTTAAAATTTCATTATTCCTTGATTATTTTCTTATATATATATATATATATATATATATATATATATATATATATATATATATATATATATATATATATATATATATAGGTACTATTATGAATAATCAAGAGTGATATATGTATGTATGTATGTATGTATGTATGTATTATTATTATGAGAGATTATAATAAAAACCTGTTGAAATCGCTGCTCAAAAGCTTTCATGTTTCATTAGTATGATTGTAATTCTTCAGGCGATGGTAATTAATAGAATTAAGAGAAATTTAAAAACAAAGTGCTACCACTTTTTCGAAAGTTAAAGGGAGGACATAAGGTCAGAATTTAAAATAGACTTGTGGTATGTCTTCATTAAGCAATCAAATTTCAGACCTACGCCAAATAGAAAAGCAAGGTCAGATCTTTTCTTTCCCTGATTTTGTGTATATATATATATATATATATATATATATATATATATATATATATATATTTAATTTCAGTTCAGTAGATAACCTGATTATGTGTCCCCTGCTAGATATAATCACGCTAGTCATTGCTGCTAAGATGTCCATAGAAATCAGTTTTTTTTTTTTTTTTTTTTTTTTTTACGGGATGAATTTGCTAGCACCACTTCCATACACACTCACTTGTGCGTGTGTTTGTGTGTGTGTGTGTATATATGTGTCTATCTATCTATCTATCTATATATATATATATATATATATATATATATATATATATATATATATATATATATATATATATATATGTACACACATTTCTGTGTTATTTTATACTTAAAGCAAATAATAGTTGTTTCAAATGTGATTAATTATACTTTAATCAGATAATATTCCTCACATTGATTTTCAGAAAAATATATTTTACTTCTAGATGATTTTTCAATAAAGAGATTTACATTTCTATAACAATTGTCTTAAATTGTAGAATTTCAAATCGAAATTTCCTTCCAATCAATTTAAATTAGTTTGAAATGCGGCATAGTATTTTGTTTATTGGAATTATTAAATGTCATTTATTAGCTTGAAAGTAGAAATGAATAAAAGCTTCATGAACGATTTTATATTATTATAAATGCATTTTAAAAGTTAGCCATCGTTTTTTTTTTGTTTTTTTGTTTTTTCTTTGTGGCTGTACCTAAATACATGCTCGTCTCTCAGATATTATGTGCTGGTTTCGATTTTCAAATTATTTCTGTCTTTTCTAGCTTACTGTCACAACAAATATTTACATATCTTAAACGACATGGTGAGCCGTTTTCTACGTCGACTAACAAAAAATCCAAGAGTGAAATGAACTTATTCTGATGTGTTACAGTTTAAGGTAAGGGGGTGATTAAGTTAAGAAATACAAGTGCGTTGACAGAAACCCCACTTGTAAGAATAATGAGAAGTTGATGAAAAAAAGATGAAAAGTTGTCGAAAGTTAGAATGTCACGGTAAAGGTCCTTGTTTATCCGAAGAATGGAGTCGTCAAGTCGATTGTGTTGTTATCTTTAAAAGACTGTAAATGAATATAGAAGGAGGAAATGTCAATAATTGTTGCTAAGAAAAAGCCAGTGGACCGTATGGATATCGGATGGAATACAATACAAAAAAATAATAGTTATGCGAATGAAGTACAGTGAATATTGAGAAAAGAAAAATCCCTCTGTAAACTGTAAAAAATAAAAATAAAAAACAGGAAAAGAGAAAAATAATTAAACGTGCGATAGTCATTTTCTCACCGACATGATGTGGCTTCCCTCTGTCTTTTCTACAAATATTTTCATGTCAACTGCTCTGACAAGCTTTTTTCCTTGGTGCCCTGACTATAGGAATTTAAGCGTGCTACTAGACTGGCGTTTAGGTCCCACCCTTTTACTGTTGAAATACTTAAACGTAACCTCCTCTTCTACTCCAACAGATTCTTTTCCAGCAACTGTGGATGTCCTTTTCGCTTTTCTTGTTTTCCTGAAAACTACAATCTTCAAAAATTTAAATGCAACGTCAATGGCCGTCTTCTGTTGTCTTTAAAACCTCATTCATCATTTCCTCACCCCCCACACACTTATACCCATTCTCTTCTCTCACTTTTACTCTGTAACCCCTCACTGCGTACTAGTGTCATTCCCGCCGTACTTGGAGTAAAATGATTACACCCCCGTCAAAAAAAAAAACAAAAAAAAAATGAAGGAATCGTAAATTTAAGATACAACTTTATATTAAGCACTGAAACAGTATTGAAATTTTCAGTATATATATATATATATATATATATATATATATATATATATATATATATATATAAATGAAACCCTCGTAGTGTTTCCTTCACAGTAGATAATTCAAGCAGCCCAATTATGAATACAAAATAGGTAAAAATCGAAAAAAAATTGTTTATTGACTTATTCTAACATTGGAATTAAAAAGAATATAATTCTTTAAAAAGGTTAAATTTGATCTCATGGTAGTAGATGCGAGTTTGATTAATTTAAATTCTCCACGATATGAATAAATATTCGAAAGTGTTTTTTGGAATTCTTTTTGTAAAATTTGCATCATTTAAGTTCTTAGTTTATGAGTTAATATTTTGATAATCGTTTCTTGTTTTTTCTTTAACATTTATTCTACTTCTTTTATAAGGGAACTTTACTTTTGATGTGCGAATGTTATCAACATTAAAGTTACGGCACATTATTAATTTATAAAAATAGTAAAAGATGTTTATTCATTTTTGCGAATCAGGAATGTGTTGACAAACGCTTAGAAAAAGAATCTTCAATCTGTGTCGCGAATTTGCTCGAAGTTTAGAGCTGAAGTAGAAATTAGGAGGAACTGTAAACATAATCCTGAAGAAGAAACAAAAGATCAAACCTCTACTCCTATTCAAAAAGGCGGGGAGATGTATGAACCGGACGATAGGTGAACCTTAGCATCAAACACTTCAGAAGTGACATGATAATATATTTATGAATTAGTATCAGATCAATGTATATATGTACACTACTTGAGTTCACACTCTCTGGTCCAGTCAATGTGTATTTGAATCAGAGTGTAATTTCTTTTTTTCTTTTTCATTCTGTGCTGTATTTCTACCTTTGGGTATTACACAGATTTTCTAATGAAAGATATTTCGCCGACCCTGCGGCTGCACCTCCATCATGGTACTAAAGAGGAAAGGTTAGTGTAATACCAAAAACCAGCATGGCGGTTATCTCGGGAACTAGGTAATGTTTGCCTTAACTTATATACATTCCTTTTGGCACCCCATATTAAAATATCTTTGTGTGACATCCCGCTAACATATGGTTGGAGTGACGGGTAAAGACAAACAAGAGTCTAGTATCTCTTCCCTTCATGTGTGTTATATTTCGACCTTCGGGCTTTTCATTGTTTTTGTAATAAAAGATGTCTCGTCTACGACATTCCAACCATGCGAGAGACCCTCTCTGATTACATTAAACAGACGGGTTTTGGTGAATACTAGCGTAATAGTGGTCGCAGGCATTGTGCAAATGGTATATATACGCATATGGTCATTAGACGTGAAACAAACCTTGTTCCACATCCCATGAGGTGGCGAGAATTACCGAAAAATTTGCAGTATATGGTAATATTCTAAGCATAACTTGGATGCAGCACAATGCAGAAAGTATGGGACTCCCAATGAGGATCGATCTCATTATACAATCATAATTGTTCTAGCGAGACAAGCTTACTAATAATTACACTACATCGAAGTGCTCTAAGATTATACTGTTCCTATTATATTTGCTTTGCGAAAAAATATAAATATGTTCGCTTTTTTGTTCATGCGAAACGTATTGTCATTTCAATTATATCAAGTCTGTCCTATTACACATGTTCCTAGAAAATAATGCTTTTTTATGATATAACTGAATTATTCGCATAAAAACGTATTTTCTTCCGTATTTTTAAGTTGATAATTTGGGTGTGTATTATAATTAAATATTAACTTTTTTCAGTGCATCCAAAATAACGCAGTTGAAACTAGCTAATGTGTAACAAAGAATTTAAACTACTATCCAAGAGGTGTAATAAAAAAAAAAATGATTCACGTTGATACGAAGGACATCATAGACTTGTTCACTGTCGCCGTATCAAAGATAGACATCAGGAGAATTTCATCTATCTTGCAAGTACTGTAGATGGCTTTGTCATCTTTGATATCGACCACAGAGTAATTTATCCTTCTTCCTCTTTTTCACTGACCCCTAACAGCAGTAATGTCCGCCTTTGTTTTACGCCACTCCGGCGAAATTGCTACTTGTATAATGTGTTTTTGATTATAATTTTGTTTCTTTTCCCAAGCGTAAATTTATTTTCACTTGATCATTTCTCTCCACCCCACCTCTCTCTCTCTCTCCCCCCCTCGGGCGTATGATCTACATATTTTAACTCAAAATGTTGAACAATTCAGATTAAATTTAGCGGCTACAACTCTAAAATGTCAGCATGAATTATCCACGAGTTATGGTTTTACCAGAACGACGTAGTCCAAAATATAATGTGTATTATACAGGAATAATTATGTTATGTGTTCCCCAAACTGTCATAGGTGGATGTTGCTTTTATCTCAGGTATGGTTGAACAATCCCCCTCAGTAATCAAACGTTTCCTTTGCTTCAAACAGTAGTCTAGCAAAATGACAACTGACAGTGCCTACTAAGCAAAATTGTATCATTGAGTTTCTCTATGCGAAAATATTGCTCCTATTAACAATCATCGCGGTTTGCTGAACATATACGGAGAGTAAATAGTGGATGTGTCTTGATAATGTTGACAATATGGGTAACAGCATTTCATTATTTTATACCGGTAATGATTAATGGAGAGTCTTTTCCAATTGCCTTTTCAAATTTTTTCTTCCCTTACAGTAATTGTGAGATGACAGTAATAAAACGTTTAGTCAAATATCTGGCGATTGTGCAAAACACCTTTTCCACGAAACCCAATTCAACTTAAATCGACCCAACAGTTTGCTGATTCAGTCATCAGCTTTCATTTACATCTCTCTCTGTCTCTCAGGATCTGTCAACCTGTCTGTCTCTATGTCTGTCTGTCTGTCTCTCTCTGTCAGTGTCTCTCTCTCTCTGTATCTCTCTGTATGCCTGTCTATCGCTCTGTCATTCTCTTCCTCACTGTCTCTCACCCCTCTCTCCCTATCTCTCTCTCTCTCTCTCTCTCTCTCTCTCTGTGTGTGTGTTCATATATATTTGCTAAATTTGGGTTTCTGTATAAATTGATAGATAATTATCTATGTATAAAATGGGCAGAAAGTGAAATACAAACAGGTTTTGTTAAATTATCACACACACAGACACACACACACACACAGACACACACACACACACATATATATATATATATATATATATATATATATATATATATATAGTGATTTTATGAATTAAGTTAGGTTTCTGAGATCTTTTGTCTGGGACAGGCGAAAGCTGAAATAGATCGTCAAAGCTTTTATATTGCTATTTGTCAAAGTATAACGAGATATACGCGCATACTTTTCTGTTCTCCAGCAACGTCTAAGTTGTTTTATGATTAACTTTATCATCATTATTACTTTAAGAAGTAATAATTTCTGTGGAAATAGAAGTAGTAACAGAAATATAATAATAATAATAGTTGTATACTGATATTATTTGCACATTTACCGAAGATCAAGTGGCGACAAGTTTCTTCCCTCTATGGTATTCTTGTTGAATTTAGTAACGCAGCTTTCGGTATGGTTTATTCTTCCTGTCTTGACTCTCATGCCATTGGACCATTTTCTGCTGCGTTCTCAGCTTATATTTTTTCAGTTTCTCTACAAGTGTAGCCAATTCCCCTATTAAAATTTATTTCTCTCGTTTTTTTCGTTTTTTTGTTTTTTGTTTTTTGTTTTTTACAAGGATTCTGGATTTGGACGAGTTTTTTTATCTGACACTCAGTGTCAGAATATAATTTTTTATTAAACAGACACTTGTTCTACTTATAGCATTTGTGTACTTGGCCGAATGCATGTCGTTTGCACAATGTCTTATGTTACACACTCCTTACTCTATTGTAAATGTTTGTGACGATACAACAAAAGAAACTCAAATTGGGCTGCATTTTGAGATGTAAAAATATAAAAAAAAACGAGTCAGACACAGAGATGAGATGGTGGTTACAGAGACGGGGGTATTCGAGATCCATTAAAATGTCAGGATGTCGAACAATAAGTTTCAAGGAAATTAAGTTCTCCCCAGTTAAATGAAAATTACAAGGAACATTTCTACGAATATTTCCACTAATTTAAATTGAGTATACTAACTATCGATATTAGTTATACTAATAAATTACTTTGTGCATCTTCGAATTAAAGTGTAAATGAACTATCTATAGTTCATATAAAGTTTAGTGCTTTCGACTAGCTTCAGTCATTATCAGGATTCACGACATTCACAATTTTAATTCAAAGAACTCAGGCAAAGAATAATCTTAAAATATAATAAATATAACTTTTATAAAATTTGTATTAGTGATCACGTGCTGACTGATCATCTTACAACAGTTCGCTGAAGTTTTAGTACAGTTATGGCTTTACGATGTTCTTACAGTCTTACCTTAAGGGGGCGGCCTGTTTCTCCTTTATATTTCGCTAAGGCTATGAACATCATTAGGGTGTATAGGGATGACACTGAACCCTGTGAGTGTTAGATTGATACATTCTGAAAGACCATACATGCAAAATGTCTATAAATAATCCCAAGTTATCCGTATATAATCGACACGATGCGATAGAAATGAGGTCGCTCATTCGAAAGAACCATTGGGAAAACTCCGATGTATGAATCGGACTGGTTGCTTGATTTTTAAATTCTATTCCATGATTATTGTGGTTATTCATTCGCTTGCTAGTAAATTTCACAATTCAGGGAACAATAACATATGTGTATTTTAGAATACATGCAGACACCATGTACGGGCCTGAGGAATATTTAATATTTCATATATCTATCATTATGTATTTCATAATACACATATCTATCATTACGTATTTAGTATTACACATATATATCATTATGTATTTAATATTACACACATCTATCATTACATATTTCATATTACACATATCTATCATTTTGTATTTAATATTTCACATATCTATCATTATGTATTTCATATTGCACATATCTATCATTATGTATTTCATATTACACATATGTATCATTATGTATTTCCTATTGCACATACCTATCATTATGCATTTTATATTACACATATATATTTAAACTATTTGCATTATTCGAACTGCTGTCCTCAGCTTTATTGTCCCATTCACAACGTTTCGTTTTGAATTTCGAACGGAACACAGAATAATCAATCTATGTTGTCGTTTCTGAAGATTGGTTCAATGTTGTTTGTGTAGACGTCATTCCGATGTTTACTTCATGAAAAAGGCTGACATATAAACTTCACGTTTCTAGGTAGCTTAGTAAAGTCACTAAGAATTTGTTTCATTCGGACAAATATCACCTGAAGTAGGACGGAGCGTACAACAGCCGAAACGTTGTGAATTTCAGAATAAAAATGAGGACAACAGCCTGAAAAATGTAAATAATGTAAATAGTTACAATACCCATCTCATATATATATATATATATATATATATATATATATATATATATATATATGTGTGTGTGTGTGTGTGTGTGTGTGTCAGTGTGTGTCAGTGTGTGTGTGCATAATGGTAAAATTATGTGTTTATTTCAGTAGTTACAATGGGGAAAGCGTTACACATATTCAGCCATCAGTTTATGGCATGAATTAAAGTGAATGAATGTTTTGAGATATTTTTAATAAATTCTAAATGATCAATAATGGCTTGTATAAATAAAGGCATCAGAGAAGCGACAAAATTTATTTGTTCCATCAACATGATGCTAACGATTGACTCGAAAAAGTACTGCTCTCAGATCAATTGTAGAAAGCAATTGTTGGAAAACATAGGTAGAGAATAGGTTCACAGAAATATTTTACATACATCAGAGTAAGTGGAAACTACGTCTTTCCACAATGAAAGAAAAAAATATTATGACATCATAACAGGGAAGTTTCCATTCACGGGATATTCTACTGTTGATCTATTAATTAGTCTTTATATAATTATTATAATGAAAAAAAAATGATGATACTTTAGGAGAATGTAAAAGGCACTTAGATTTTAAACAGATAAACATTTCACGAAGGATGCAATTGTAAAGTGATATGAGATAGATATCAAATAAATGAATGAAACGATAGGGAGAAAATTACTTTTTAATATATATATATATATATATATATATATATATATATATATATATATATACATATACACATATATATATATATATATATATATATATATATATATATATATATATATTATCCTCATATCTTAACATCAAC
Organism: Acanthosepion pharaonis; assembly: GCA_903632075.3. NCBI lineage: Eukaryota > Metazoa > Mollusca > Cephalopoda > Sepiida > Sepiidae > Acanthosepion > Acanthosepion pharaonis. Next base: position 1,278,050 of record CAHIKZ030004943.1, read on the forward strand.
ACTATATGTGCGATAACTTATAATTATATGTACTCATTACGCAAATTCATATTGTAGTAAACATGTGTGAGTCTTACAAGGTTCTCTTCCTTTTCATTATTTGTACAAATCAAAGACGGCATATTTCAGTATCATGAAATGTTATTATTAAATAATTACAGTCTATCTTTGAACATAAGCAGACATATATTCGTCTGCCGGTGTATCTATTTAGAAACATGTATCTAAATAAGTAGTTACTTAGGTCTGATTGAATAACTAAAAACACATGCAAAAATTTTACTTACAAGAGAGAATTTAAAGACATGACTATTTATTCACTTAATTAATCCTTGATGTACCATCTGTTTAGCTTTTTTATATGTTCATATGATCAGCCAACCTACCTGATGCTCCCTCCCTCTCTCTCTCTCTCTCTCTATATATATATATATATGTATATATATATATATATATATATATGTATATATAAATAAAAAGAAAGAACAGTAAGATATAAATAAATAAAAAAAATAAAAATAAAAAAATAAAGTTCACTAAATCAGAGAAATGAATTAGCTATTTTTTTTACCGTAAGTGCCATAAATATTACTTAAATAATATCTAAATATAAAAGTTTAAAATTCGTAATATACATATACTTAATATGGAAAAATAATTTTACTTATTATAAGTAATTCTAATACATTTCCTTCTATTATAAAGAAATGTAGTCTATGAAAACTAACGATGAAAATATTTTAAAGTTGTAGTTAAATAAAAAGGAATTCTTACCTAAACATCTTTTACTTAGTACGACACGCACTTAAAAGAATCCAATAAAACACCTACAGTAAAATAAAATTAATATGAAATGCCAGAAGATGTAAGCTTTTGAATGACCCATGTCCATTGTACTTACATGAGAAACAATATATTACTAGGTTTATATAAAAAATAAAAGTTTACTAAATCAGTGAAATTAAGTAGCTATTTTTGCCGCCATTCTCATAAATTTTACTTAAACAACATTTAAATACAAAAAAAAAAAAATTAACCTAATATACATACTTATACTTGATGTAAAAATAATTCTACATAATATAAGGGATTCTAATACATTTATTTTTTCTTAAAAAATATAGTATATTAAAAATTAAAAATGAAAATATTTCAAATCATAGTTAAATAAAACGTATTCTAACCTAAACACCCCCAAAAATCTTTAAAAATATACAAATAGAAAAAAATGCCGTAAGAATTTTTGCCGTTAACAATAAATTTTTAAAAAATCAAGACGATATGCATTCAACGGATGTCAGATTTCATTGAAAAATACATCCCTAACCCCTACCAAAACGTAACTAATAACGGATACATCAAAATACAGACATAATGAACACCAAGATACCCCTTGTCTAGTTGAAGTAGATTTATCTGTAACCTTGGAAACGTGAATTATGATTTTAGCTGTGTCTTTAAAACCCAGTAATTTTAAAAGTTACTCCAAAATTCGCTTGAGGATGAAATGGAACTAATGTCTTTAATTTAATTACAAAATTAAATTCGTAGCTTTTAGCTTCCATTTTTGAAACATGGTTAGAACTGTGTAGCAAAAAAAATTTTTTAAATAAATCAATTTATAATATATATATATATATATATATATATATATATATATATATATATATATATCAGGAACACAAGAATATATGTTTACACACGCACACACATGTTTATTAATTAATGCATATATATTAGCATATTGGCACATACAGTTTGGGCTAGGCATTTGAAAACCTCTATTTAGTACGGCATAAGTGACCTAATGTAATGTTACCTGGCATGCGCCAAACTTTGACATTCACATTATTCTTCTAACTGTATAAATTTCATGGACGTCGCAGTTTCCATTCTGACACGAGAAATGAAAACAGTAGGCTACGATCATGCCAATAAGAGACACTCACTGTTTTGAATATATTGTGTGTTTCTATAATATAATGCAAAATAAAATTAAATGAGCATTTATTTTATTTCTAAAAAGAATTTCTTGGTATTCACCTGGAGAGTGGATGTAATCTTACTTATTATAAAACGCAGATTGTGTGTGTGTGTGACTGTACGTTTATATATTGGATCGGATTTCCAACATTTTTCAACCGATTTCAACAAAACTTCACAGGACTACGTAAAATTACTATGCGGTGGTTCCTGACAGCGCCAAAAATTGGAAAAACACAATTGTTTTTGCATGAAATCAATTTAAAAACACGATAAAACAGAATTCTGTCGCGAGAATGAAAGGGGGACAACTCATATCGAGTTATACTTATTATAAAACCCAGGTTGTTTGTGTGTGTTCGTTTATATATGGGATCGGATTTCCTATATTTTTCAACCAATTTCAACAAAACTTCACTTTTTTTTGGCAGGTAGTGTTTCTTATTGTGTTGCACACTTTTTTCTTTATTTTTACATTCAGAATGCTTTAAAAATTCCATTTACAAGACAATTGTTTATAATAAAATTCTATTCGATCGGTAGACTCAACGATTGAAAACAATGTTTTTGTTTGAGTTTGGGTTTGACCAATTCGTAAAAAAACCCTAAAAAACAAAAAAAAAAAAAAAAAAAACTATTTAAGACATGCGTGTCCGTCAACCTTAAACAATAATCTTTGTCAATTTTATTTTTCAGTCTTTATGATGGTTGATACTTGATCTATCTCTTACTGTTACATCCCGGGGCAACGCCGGGCTCTACTGCTAGTATCTGCTAAACTCTGAGTATGGGTAAGATAATTGAATATTTAATTTTATCTATCAATTTTTTGCCTCTATCTCTTGATTATAAGCATAATAATTGTAAAAACATCAGACTGAACTTTTTATTCATTTTACTTTTCTTTTTTATTGTTTTGCCCATACAATTAAATTGAATCTTCTGAGTTAAAGAAGTGAAACATATGTATGTATACACGAAGGTGAATCAATACGTTCAAAGCCAAATGTCGAAATCAGCATTTTATACGATTTATTTTTCAATATAGCTTCCTTCTTTTCAATAAACATTTCTGGAATATTTTGCAATTTTGATCTATATATTCAACATTTGGTTTGAAATTCTCAGATGAATTCTTTTAAACTATGTTAACTTGAATTAATGCTGAATAAATTGAAAATTAATTGAATTGCTATTGAATGAATGAATTAAGGTTCAATAATTACTTCAGACTGCTGTTCTCGTAATCTCTTTTTAAAATACCATTTAAACCACATTTAAAACATGTGACCTCTACTCCTCTCCTTCTCCTCTTGTGACTAAGCCTACATATTGTTGTTCATATTTCTGCACATTTTTAATGCTTATATATTTTCCTTTCAGATTAGTCAATGCCGATCAGATTTCTTTACGGCTTCAGAGTAAATATAGGCTAAACATATATATTGGCTCAGTGAATGATTAAGCTATCTGTAATATCTATAAAATTTATTTGCATGTCGATTTTAGAAAAGTTTTTCAAGAGAATAACACTTTGTTTATTTCAGAATCATTTGTGCAAAATTGGATATAAAAATATTTAGCGTATTTATGAAGCTTGACATAATCAGACGAAACGCCCAAAATGGTGCCATCTAATCAATTTGAACTACCTACACCGGGATAATAGCTTGCTAAATTAGCTCGCTAATATTCCATGCCTTGATATCCAGTACTAACATTTACGTATCCCTCTATATATTGTATCAGATATCAATACTCTTCGGGTAAAGGAGATCAGTTTCATTTTTTAAGAACCATTATGAATGTTGATGAGAGATCCATATGAAAAGTAATTTAACATATATCTGTTGCTTTTTATTTGATCAAATAAACACAACATCTCTGAACAGATAATGTTCACCCATTTTGTGAGTATTAATCGCTCTTCGGCAAAGTTTTTTGTTAAATATCTCGTAAACTGATGTAAGAACAATTGTTATATCCGTGATATTCTCAACAAATATGATTTATCGGGAAACATTATAGAATTACGTAACAAGTTAAGAAGACCCATAGAGGAAAAAGAAACAGTTATCCTTAGGGATCACGTCAGTCGAAAAACGCCTGTAAACCAAACCCTGAAAAAATAACATACTGGTCTTTTCCTGTTCTTTGTTTCACTATATAATGAAAAGAATTACAATCGAGGCAATAAGTGCTTAAAAAACTGTTTCTTTCATTGTCAGCCATGATAGAACCAAAGCAAAACCATAATTTTTTAATCATTTCACACAAGCAAAGCAATAATGCCAAAATTTCGCAAAGGGATACTGAGTGTTATAGAATAGGAGAAAAAATACAATTAAGGAGAAGGGACAATAAAAGAAAAAAAATTAAGAAAACAGAAGATAATTATTTACATGTCATTTAAATTTTTGGAAATCTATGTTGACTGGGAAGGAAGAAGCCAGAAGAGAGTTCTACAAACAAGAAAAGCGATAGAGGAAATGATTAGCATAGAACATACGTTGACATCTAGCCATTTCAACTATAAAATGATGAAATCTTGCCGCTAATGTAGAATTACACTTAAACTCATAAAATCTGGGTATCATAGAGTAAAGGTCATCAGAACAATTACCATGAAAGTATTTATAGAAAAGGTACAGGGAAGGTACGTTACGGCGGTGGGAAAGAGTCGTTAAAATTAACAAGCCATTATGGGAGGACGGAATTGTTTTAAAACCAGCACTCACTTTGCGCTATAAGGTTCACCCTGTACCAGCCCGGGGGCTCTCGAGGTAGAGGGTTACAGAGTCGGAAGCAGAGTTTATGCGGATATGTACGGAAGAAAGCTTCTAAAACTAGACTTGAACAGACTGTATTGATTACGAAAACATCCTCTTGGGAGTCGGTTCCACAGAGCTGAAGAAACTGCTACAGTAGAACCTCCTTTTCACCTATGGAATTCGGAGGAAATGAGAGGGGTTCATTACAATGCGCGTAGCACGGCAGGTCCGATATGTGAAGGTTAAAACTGTTGGAACTAAGGAATCAGTTAATCTGATCACTTTTCATAGAATTAGCAAATAGCAGTGAGTGGCTTCGGACGTCTCTTCTGTGAGAGAGGGGTTGCAAGGTGGAAAATAATTTATCTTCCCCAAGGATGCTGTAAAACTTTTGGACTCTATCGAGACTGAGGCGTGGGGGTGATGACATGGCAGGTTCTGTCCAGCAGTACTCCGTTTTCGGCCTGATCTGTCTCTTGTAAATGTAAAGGATAAAAGGTGCAGGCAGGTACTGGAGCGATACAGGCAACCAACAATTTTTACTGCATCTTTAGCAATAGATCGTATGTACAAGTTCCAATTGTGGTCCAATAGTCGGTCAAGGCACGAAAGCACCCTCTGGAAATATCCATTCATCGTGAGTGGTGTGAGTTCAGGGTCAGATCGGCAATGATGGAAAGTAACTAGCTTTTTTTCGAAACATTGAATGTAATCAGACTTTTCCCTCACTGAGATTGATAGGAGGAAAGATCAACTGACAATCTCTGGTCAGAATCTCACTCTCTCTTTCCCCCCTCTCTCACTCCCATCTCTCTCACTCTCTCCATTCTCTGTCTGTCTGTCCTCATTCTCTGTCTGTCTGTCTCTCTCTATCTCTCTCTCTCTCTCTCTGTCTCTCTCTCTCTCTGTCTCTCTCTCTCTCTCTCTCTATATATATATATATATATATATATATATATATATATAATCATGCGCACTTCGAAGTGAGTACTGAAAAGTTCTCTTTTCAAAACTGACAAAAGAGCAAAACATAAAAAAGTACCATCTTTAATCTAACTCATTTTCTCTCTCTCTCTTTCTCCCTCTCTCTCTCTTACTCCATATCTTGCTCTTCTAACCCTCCCTTGTTCTTCTCTCTCTTGTTTTCTACCTCACTCTTGCTTTTCTTGCTCTAACTAGCGCTTCTACCTCTCTCTTGCTTTTCTACCTCTGTCTTGCTCTTCTACCTCTCTATCTCTTCTACCTCTCTCTCTCTTGCCCGCTTCTACATCTCTCTTGCTTTTCTACCTCTGTCTTGCTCTTCTACCTCTCTATCTCTCCTACTTCTCTCTCTGTCTCTCTCGCCCGCTTCTACCTCACTCTTGCTTTTCTTCCTCTAACTCGCGCTTCTAACTCTCTCTTGCTTTTCTACATCTCTCTTGCTCTTCTACCTCTCTATATCTCCTACCTCTCTCTCTCTCTCTCTTGCCCTTCTACATCTCTCTTGCTTTTCTACCTCTGTCTTGCTCTTCTACGTCTGTTTTGCTCTTTTACCTCTCTATCTCTTCTGCCTCTCTCTCTCTCTCTCTCGCCCGCTTCTACCTCTCTCTCTCACTTTTACCTCTCTCTGGCTCTTCAATTTCTCTTTTCTCTTACCTCTCTCTTACACTTCTAATTCTATTACTTTTTTGCCTCTCTCATTCTCTTCTACCGCTCTCTTACTCTTCATCCTCTCTCTCTCTCTCTCTCTCTCTCTCTCTCGCTCTTGTATATTCGTTGCTAGTTAGTTTAAGAGAATATTTTCCATTCGGTGCTAGTGTTTGGCGTTCACATTCTGTTAAAGACCCTATGTTTAAGGTTGATTTTCAAGGCAAACAAGACACGTGTAGCACCCTATTACTGTTTTCATTGGCATATATATCTAGCTGTGAATGTATGCGTCCGCGTGTGTCAATGTATGTCCGCGTGTGTCTTGTTATTGTTATACGTAACTATTTTGTATGGCTCTGAACACGCACAGGAAGATTCTATGCACATACATCTTTTTTGGACGGACTTGTGTGGGTGGGTGTGCCTGCTTCTCTCTCTCTCTCTCTGTTTGTATATTTAAAGAATAACTCAACAGAGGAAGTATGGGCATTCATATTCTTAAAAATAGGCATAAATGCTTTCATAGAAAATATCCCACCCATGGTAATTCGTAAACACATAAACATTTTTTTTCAGTAGAACACTTATCTATATACGCATCGCGAAAAAAAAGAAATTTACCTACAGGGGCGCCAGTCATTAGTCTCAACGCCGACACCAACTACGCCCAGCAGCGATCAAGAAAAATATTATATTAACGTTAACTCATTCAAATTTAACTACTTTTGCGTGGGTAATAAACCTATAGCCAAGTTATATATATATATATATATATATATATATATATATATATATATATATATATATATATAGATAGATAGATAGATAGATAGATAGATAGATAGAGAGAGCGTCAACGCTGTTTTCTATATAAATTTAAGAAAATATTGGAAGCATTGTAACGTTTTCTCGAATTTTAGTCACTGTGAATTTATAATCTAACTTGCGAAAACGCTTGTTGAGTAAATGTTAGAAAATTAACAATAAATTTTAAGTTTATTATAGTTACCGCTATCATTTTGACTATATCGGGTATGGACGTCCGTATTTACAAAAATTGGCACGTTTATACGTTATAAATTCTTTTTAGAATATTATAGTTGAATTATATTGCGCTTTTCCAATTATGATTAGTAAGTAGTTCTAATTTAATAGAAATATTACTTGACAACTAAAACGTAATAAGAATTCTATAAGAATTAAAGTTTTATAAATTATCATAATTAAAAATGAAAACAATTCTTGTAAAAATTAATTATTTATTTAAATGTTATTTTGTTCTTAAAACATTAATTGTCCATAATATATTTTATACATAAAAGCAAATAAATATTAGAAAATATTTATATTAAATGAGTTTTATCATATGTTTTTATTGATTCAGAGCAGATTTTCTGTAACTGGGGTCTGGTTTGACCGTAAATAAAATTATTATTTAATTTCTCTGAAGATGTGTCCTTATAAAAAATATAAACATTTTGTTCTACTAAAAATAATTTCATAAAATTAAATAAATGGGGGATAAAAAGTGTTAAAAATGACTTTATATAAAGATTTTCTGAAAAAAAATAATTTAAGTAATTTGTGAATAAGTGATGAAGGTTTCATTAAAAACCAACAATTATCTGACTTTTACAAAAATTAAAATTTTACACCACAAAAAGACGCTAAACTTTAACACCGGGAAAGAAAATTCTTAAACAAAATTTGGAAGTTTCTGAAAAGGATCTTTACATGAAAGAATTATTTGGTCTTTCATTTTAATTATGTTAACAGAAATATTTCGATGATAAAATTATCTATCTATCTATCTATCTATCTATATATATATATATATATATATATATATATATATATATATATGGGGGGTGGACTCTCTAGTCTTTTTCGATGCATGAGTGTCTTTCAGTGCAGTTTTTATGTTTATGTCTCATATCCCGTATGCGGCAATAATACTACACGAGATTTGCAACCAAGGCCACACCAGGGAAATGCTGAAGTTTTGAACACCATCTGGACTGATGTATTGGTCCGAGATTTAATGTTGGTTCTTAATTCTCTCAGATGGTTGAGACAATTCTTTTAAAACTTTAGTTACGCCTCTGTGGCAGGGGTTTCTTCACTTTGCTCGGTTTTAAACAGCAAGTTCGAACTCTTCATATATATATATATATATATATATATATATATATATATATATATATATATATATCCGAATGTAATGAGAACAAAAAGAATATATAAATTCTAATGTTCACAGCATTAATTCAAAAGAGGGCTCAATCCCGATAGCAGAGCAAGAATTATTTGTTATAATTACTTTATATAGACAATAATAATTTATTCACTACAATGATGGAAATTCGTTTCAGTGCATTTAATATTGCACTTCGACAGGTGACAAAAGAAATTTGGGTTCTCACCTGTTGAGGTGCAATTTTAAATGCACTAAAACGAAGTTGCATCTTTGTGGTGAGTAAATTTTGTCTATATAAAAAAAAATATAACACACACACACATATATATATATATATATATATATATATATATATATATATATATATATATATATATATATATATATATATACAAAAAACAAATACATACACACATATATATAGTAATTATCAAACTTTATACGTTAAATACAGAGCAACGGTTTTCTATATTAACACAGAGATGTCTATCTACTTATCTAATTTATATATATATATATATTTTTTTTTCTTCGTCATATATATATATATATATATATATAAACATACATATATTGTGTGGGTGTGTTTGTGCGTGTGTATATATTTCTAGATGCCAAATATGGTTGTTTCCCTTTTTCACCATTTTCATGTCTTTTTAGACTTATATATATATATATATATATATATGGGGAAGAAAAATCTTCAGTTTCATAGATAGTGCGTTTTTAGATATTATGGACATAGGAATCAAGACTGTATTTGACTATCATACAGTGTTAGTTATATGCTGACATAGTACCTATAATTATTGTATTTCAACAGAGTAACTAATGAATTAGTTGTAGTTTATCGTCTGATTGTTAAATATAATGAATGCACCGAGGGTTGTAACCAATTAAACTAAGATAAGTTCGCAAAATTAATAATCAACTTCCATTTTGTAAAACTTCTTCTACTCATCTAGTTTCTCAAATCTAATTTCCTTATTTCCTCATTTAATTCCAGTAATTATTAAATATAGAAAAGGCCACTTTTCAGGTTTTCCCCGGTTGCATGCGTTAAAATCGGGCCTTTCTACATTTAATCTCGGAATAGTTGTATGTCATTGACATGAATAAGTGATATCAAAATTATCGCAATCATTAATAAGCAGTTTTATGTGGGAAGTTTAGGTAATTTATCAATGTCCGTCGATATAAAATGTTTTATTTTCCTTACCCGTCTGCGTAAGGTTTTACTGTTTTTCATCGGAAAAGGCGTATCAATGATGTGGCCACCAAAATATCCCCAGTAAAATGTCAATGGTTAATGTGTATAATGTAATAATATATCATTATATGCAGTAGTAAAATGTGACAAAATAAAATCAACCGGGGAAATCTCTAAAATTCTGCACAACTAGTCATATGTTAAATTATATTATTTAAATATATTAATAGATGAAAAGTGTGAGAATGCTAGAAAAACTAAATAAAAAGATAATTAATTTTTTCTTGTCTGCCATATGCAACGAATCATGTTTATAAGAAAGGTATTTATGGGATAAAGTACTCAATATCAAAGATAGAGCGTATGTACATATAAATATGAAAGTGAACATGGAATCAACACTCGGAGGTGACAGGCTGTTTCATGCTAGACGAAATCTTCAGGCCGCGACCTGACGATTGCATCCATCTTGAAACAGCCTATCGCCTATGAGTGTTGACTTCCATGTTTACTTTTTTTATATATATATATATATATATATATATATATATATATATATATATATATTTAGGCAGCATTTTTTCATTCATACATGTTTCATTAAATAATATAGACAAGTGTTGTCTATTTATTTTATGTAAATTCTTTTCATAAAGTCTGATAAACTTAACAACATTATCATTAAACGAAGAAAATCACAATATTGATTCATATTTTTAATCCAATCTAATCTTTCAGCTTACATAAGCCATTATCAAAGATGACAATTACAGTACAATATATTAAGCAACGCACGGACAAGAATGTGATGATAGCGTCTGTTTTTGTTTACATGGATGATTTCCAAGCAACGGCAAACACGTGCATATAAGACGCTGGAAGCGAAAATCGCACCGCATCTCATGACGTCACACATGACCACGCGAGAGTGAATTCGAGAAGTATTAAGTATGGGAAGCCGTTGGTATAAACCAATGGCTCCTGTTACCAATTATAGGCATTTAAGAATATTTGTGGAGATTTCATAGTTTATTTTGTCAGGTTAGGTTTTAACTGTTTGATGTATATTGCTTCAAGAATTTTTATTTTTTGTTTATTGTTTTCATGTTTAAGTATAATTGTGTTTTCGACAAGGATTTTACGGAATTGTGTATGCGGCCAGGCATGTTGTTTTAAATGCCTAAAAAAGTAGTGTCAAGCGTCGTGAAAGCGAGTTTGTGATGTGACCAAGATAAATATTATTTAATTCGTTGGAGATACAATCTCCCAAAGGGCACTTGAATTTCTAAACTATCTTGGTTTTTCGCAAATCGCTAACCGGGGGAGAAGAATCATTGCGAAGAATTAAGTTGGATATACTAGAATTAGTGTAGTATATGATTAACTTGATTTTTTTTGCTAGGATCTGTTGTTGATATATTTGTATTTACTAATTTTTTTAGTATATTTTCATCTTTTTTATAATTAGTATGCATTTGATTACGATAGAGGAGATTAATATGTTTGAAATTAGTAGAAGTAGTATTATGTCCTATTTGCTTAGTATTGAGATTTCTAAAAAAGCATCTTATTTGTTCATCAACTATATAGTTTGGAAAGCTATTATTAATAAGTGTTTGTTTTATATTCTTTAGTTCACTGTAAAAAATATGTTTTGTGGATGAATTAGTTTCTGCACGATGTATTAGATACTTTATAATTGCTATTTTGTAGTAATATGGGCATACGCTCTTGTTGTTAAGTGTACATGAATTTATGCTTGTAGGTTGTTTGTATGGCGAAACAGTAAATTTGTTATTATTTGTGTTTATCAATATGTCAAGCAAGGGAATTTTATTATTAGTATTAAGTTCATATGTGAATTTAAGGACATAATTATTTTGGAAAGGTTTTTGAAGTTGAAGTATTTCATCTGTATTTTTAACTAACATAAGAATATCATCAACGTATCTTAGGTAGATGATGTTTTTTTTTAAGTCTGTAAATATCTTATTTTCGAGGTTCGACATGTAGAAATTGCTAAATGTCGGATCCAGTATTGAACCCATGGAGACACCATCACATTGTATATAAATATTATTATTATTATGATTGAAGAAAGGGACTTCAGTAGTACAAGCTAATAGTAGTTTCCGTAATATATTAGGATTAATTTTAAGTAGGGGAAAAGATGAGTTACTGTATATATTTCTTATAATTATGTCAATAGTTTCACTAACAGGGACATTGGTAAATAAGTTTTCAACATCAAGTCTGCTCACGGCGTATCAAATGTAAACAAAGACGTCACACATTATGAAATGGACAAAGTCCGACAATTATTTTAAAACATTTTTATGTTTAACATTCTTTTTTATAGATACAAATATTTAAGTAAATGCTTTGTTTATAATAAACAGTATTAAATAACATTTACCGGCCTGAATGTCCGAGAAATTTTCATAGAAAATATAAAAAATAAAATATAAATATAAAATATAATATATATATATATATATATATATATATATTATTTTCCTCTACCGGCCTGAATGTATCAAGACACAAAGAGAAACAGTATGGGAAGTGTATTATAATTGTGATCTGTCTACTTTGCAAAAAGAATAATGTTGGGATATTTTGTACTTGCCTAGGTTTCAAAGATTTTTGAACAAAAATCATAGATGTTCACTGACAGTCTGTAAAAATTACATACGTATGCAGCTGCACATAGACATAGAATTCCGTATGAAAATTTAATATCCTGAAAATGAAGAAAAATCGTGCGAAGATTATAAAACTTTATGATAACAATGGCTAAAATTTATACGCACACACACATGCATAAACACAGACACACGCACATGCATACACACACATAATCACAGGCACACACATATGTGTGTGATTGTGTGTGTATGCGTGTGTGCATACCTTAAGTCGGCAACAGATACGGGGGGTGCATACAATGAAGGATTTGGATAGAGTAAATTTTCAGCTACAAAATATTATTTTCCAAAATAGTCACTACCATTGCCTATGCACTACATTTCCACACACATACACTCACACACACGTGCGCGCACACAGGGGCGTGCGCACACACACACGCACACTCACATCCATATATATATATATATATATATATATATATATATATATATATATATATATATATATATATATATATATATATATATATATATATATATATATATATATATATGTGTGTGTGTGTGTGTGTGTGTGTGTGTGTGTGTGTATGTGTGTATATATTATTATTATTATTATTATTGCGTGTGTGCGCGTGTGTGTAGATAGAGAGTGGGTACTGAATTTGAGAGGCTGCAAAAAAGAGTACAAACTAGAAAATAACAGACACGTCGTTTTTCGCGTGTAAGTAAAATCAACATATAATGTAAGATATTCATTGTAGACTTTGGCATTATTGCCTAAAATAATCTAAACCAATCCATAAAAATAATTGATGAACTGCGCATAAAACAATATTTTATGTCAGGCATTATCAGAGATCTTTTTCAAATTAGTGAACACTCTTATATACATCAGAAAAGGATATATATATATATATATATATATATATATATATATATATATATATATATACAATTTGGTTTACTATTAGTTCTAAACAGTTCTCATTCTTTTTACACTCCCAGTAACCACTTAGAGTCCTTAACGTTTTGCTTGGCGTGAATTGAATTATATATATATATATATATATATATATATATATATATGTGTGTGTGTGTGTGTTTATATGTGTGTGTATGTGTGTGTGTGTGTGTGTATATATATGTATATATGTATGTATATATATATATATATATATATATATATATATATATATATATATATATATATATAATTTTAATATATTAAAAGAGGTAGATCTAAATAGACAGATTAATAATCCTTTAGTTATATACATATAATATATATTTATTTTCGTATATATTTTTGATATACATTTGGTTCTCATTTATTTTATTGGACTTTATAATATATGCAAACAGTAAAGGTGTGAAATAATAATCAAATTCGACCAAAATACTACTACTACTACTACTACTAATATTAATACTACAACTATTACTGCTACTATTACTACTACTGCTACTACTACTAATAATAATCAGCACAATTAAATATTATAAATTTCAGAGGACTGATTTTCTGGCTCTGGCGAATGTTTTCGGAGCGAAAAAATTATCGTATTTCATTTTCTTTTCCGTAAACTCAACAAAATAACGTTGTATTTTATATAATTTTTAGATCCTACAGGAAAAACTTATTGCTTATTTTCTCTCGATATATTGATATAATTATGAATTGATATGAAAGGATAGACGTAACTAAGTAGATAGGTCGACTGAAATACACTGATATTAGTAAAGAAATCATTTAAATGGATAGACAAGTATAGACTTAAAGCGATAGATAATTGCAACGAAAAAAGATGACATGCAGTTAAGATAACTAGAGAAATTATTGTTTATGACGGCATATAAAACAGTAACATAAATCACGTTCAGTATATTTGAAAATGACATGGAATTGTCACATCTTCTCTTAGGATGCTAATTATTTCCATAAGACGGGTGAAAATATGTCAGTTGTTGTTTGTTTTTTTTTTGTTTGTTTTTTTCCTCATTAAACCACTTCACTTTTAAACGTCGTTTCAATAATTAACCGAGCTTAAATCTATGTATATATTACCCAACACATTAAGGATATCAGCGAATATTCGTGCTATTTTTAATAATAATGTCATCATTCGGATTCCGCCGATGCTTCTCCTCGGATTTCCAGCTCATCCAGTTTCGGCTGCGTTCTTTGGAACATTTCCAAGTGCAACAACATTATGGCGTATATGTCGTCGACTTCGTCATCGTCGTTGTTATTAATATTAGTAGTAATAGTAGTAATAATAATAATAATAACAGTTATGAATAATAATAATAATAATAATAGCCCACAACTTACGAAGGGCTTTATCTATGTAATTTAATTTATTTTATTTTTTTTATTTTTTATTTTTTTTTGTCAGTGGAAAGTGTCATGACGCCATTTCTAACCTTAGGTCCCTGGGCGGGACCCGGAAAGAAATGTGTAAACGCCAGAAATCAAAGCAAATAATAATAATAATAATAATAATAATAATAATAATAATAATAATAATAATAATAAATGTTATACGTAAACTGCTACTGCGGCAAACGGGTATTTTGGGTTAATTGAAACTCCGTTATTTTTTATATATAAAATTAAGGTTTCACTGTAAAGAAATGACAAAATAAGTCCATGCGTTTACATAAAATAATGCGGTGATGAAAGGAACGGTTTCCTGTAAATAATGAAAAATAAGGAAAAAAAATTAAAAAAAACAATGTGACGACGCAGATTCTCCAATAATGGTTTATGCGGACGTTATATTAACTTTAAAATACAGTATTTTTTTAATGCTTCTAAACATATTAAAACTATATTTAACATTTTCTTTATTTACATTTCAAAAAGAACACAAACTTTTCAAATTCACTTCATGCACAGAAAAGTTATTGTATTTTTGAATATATTTTGTTTATCTCTTAATTTAATATACCCTGGATAAAAGAAAATATTAAAATTATATAAAATTTAAATATTAAATTATGATTTCTTTTGTTTGAAGCATAAACAGACGATAATTCAAATAATTACAACGGATTGAGTTGACTTTAATGTTTATCAATAATTTTTCGGTTTAAATTAACAAACAAACCGTAGAAAAGTCGTAAAAACAAAGCAACCAATTGCAATATGTATATAGGACGAAACGCTTCGGCTAAGATAAGTTTTCCTTTTGTCTTTATTCATTATATTATGTATATATTACACTATATATATATATATATATATATATATATATATATATATATTATATACATATATATAATGTATATATATATATATACTATATATGTTATATATATATATATATATATTTCATTATATATTATACATAGATAAATATTATATTTTTTTATATATATTATATATGTATTAAATATATCATGTATCATAAAAAATATCGATATATAATATGCATATATATATATATATATCATGTATAATGTATCACATATCTATATATATATATATGATATATAAAATATATACATCACATATTACATATATATATCATATAGAAATCATTTTTGTGTTTTAAGATATATATATCTTAAAACACATAAAAACTGATTTCTATCTATCTATCTATATATATATATATATATATATATATATATATATGAATGAATATATGATATATATGTATATATATATATTTTATGTGTTTTATGATATAATTTAATGTATAGGGCAGCAGCTCATTAAACAACTCTTGAAAAAAATGCTTATGATAAAACATCAAAAGACATTCGATGTCTGATATATTTAACACTATACGCTTGATTACGTATATATATATATATATATATATATATATATATATATATATATATATATATATGAGATTGTAATAATATTTTTTACTAGTAATTATTGATTTAATTATTTTGGAGAATAAAAATTTATTTCCGACTAAATGTCACACTAATTAATCCATAGATTCGTATAGTATATAGAGGATCCTCCGGGAATCTACCGAACACGATTGGAATTTGAACTCAGCGCTCTGATTTCCAATTCGTAGAAGCTACCCAATTCACCATCTGCACTTCCATTGATATAACTGTCAGCTTTTTTTTAAAAAAAAAAAGGGAAAACTTTCAATTTCTAAATTAATTTACATATATTCTCCATGAATAAAATGGTGGTCTTATTGACGACCTCTTCCTTTCTTTATCGGAGTAGATTGTGCAAAGTCAATAAAATTCTGATTTCTGCTTTTCCTTATTATCCGAAGCTGAATCACAAGTGACAAGAACCATTAAAAATTGAATCAGTTTTCGGAATATTTATGTCAATTTCGCTGTTGTTAGAATATTTTTTATTTGTCCGCGGATTACCGATATTGTCAGACTTTTTAAAAAAAAAACGCCAAGAGCTTCCCAAAAGTTCTACTCACAATACAATTATCACCATCATATATTTTCACTTCTCTCTCAAAGTCATAACAATAATTTTAAGCTCATATTAATAATTTAGCTTTATCCCTCTTCTTTTTCTCCACCTCCTCCTCCTTTATTTCATTTATTATTATTATTATTATTATTGTTGTTGTTGTTGTTGTTGTTGTTGCTGCTGCTGTTGTGTTTGTTGTTGTGGTTGTTGTTGTTGATGTATACCGATTCCTTCCGGGTCCCGACCAGAGACCTCAGGTCAGAAATTGCCTTCATGACATTTTGACTTATTAAATAAAAAACTAAGATCACACATATTTTACATAGATAAAGCTCTTCGTAATGTGTGAGCTGTAATTGTCAGTAGAATTTTTGGATTTCATTAAGGCATGGACTAGCAGGAATTCATTCAATGAGTCTATTTGAACCTTTTTCAATTAACCCGAGTATGGAATTATTGATATCCTCATGTGCCACATTTTATTTTTAGATTTCTCCTTCAAGATCCTTGTATTTTGATAGATTTTGAAGATCTTCCAACATACATTTACCATCTGCAGGAACTGTCATGTCAATAAGAAAGTAGATTCTTTGATCACAATGTCTGTGAGATTAGCTTTGATTGTTTTGTCTGCGTGTATCGTAAAGTCTCATGAAATCAAATTCCTTTGATTTCTGATGCATACTAATTACTTTGCGGGTTGCAACCAGAGACCAGTGGCATTATGACATTTTCCACAGAGCATCTGTTGAAAAAATGCCTTCCAAACAACTAAGATCACACACTTTTTACACAGATAAAGCCCTTCGAAAGGTATCAGCTGTAATTGTGAGTATATTTTTTTTGTATTTCTTTAAGGCTTGGGCTACCCCTGCTCTCTTCAATGTATTTATCGGAACATTCTACATCCAAACCGAGGGCTCCAAATACAACTAAAATTGTTCATGTCCTCACATGACACGTTTTTGAGATTTCGATTTCAAGGACCTTGGACGTTGTTAATTTTCTGAAGATCTTCTTCGTTTTATTATTATTATTATTATTATTATTATTATTATTATTATTATTATTATTTCTGTTTCATTATTATTATTCTCATTTTTTCTGGTTTGCAGTTTGATAGAATCATTTAAATGTTTTTTGACTGAGGGTATTCTAAGACAAGTAAATTTCTGATCATATTATATTTTGAGAGTTTTGTGAGTATCCAGGCGATGTACATGAAAAAAACCTTTCATCACGTAAAATATTATTATTATTGCTGTTGTTGTTTCTAGGACACTGAAAAGAATATATGTATACCTTAAGTTCAGAATATGCCAACAAACTTCACCGGAATATGAAAATATATCCTTCCTATAAATATTATTTTAATAACAAAAGAAATATATTTACAAAATAATAAAATTATAAAATAAAAATATCATTTTTATTACTTATTTCATTTTTATTATTCTAAACACATTTTTAGTCATATATTAAATATAGATAGTTAAATCAGATATTAAATTATAATGAGATATTTTAGTTAGCATTTTCTATTTATTATTCTTATATAATTTAAAGTAAAAAATATTCAATGATTAATGTTTTTAAAAAATATAACGGATTACATTTAAGTAGAATTTGTAAAAAAAAATGCTATGACGCTAAACATTAACTCTAAGCCACAGACAACATTCATTGCATTTTATCATTAAAAATCAGTTCAAAAATCAAAATTTTTAAACGCACATACATTAATGTAATTGATTTTCAGTCATATTATTTCCCAGGCGTATAAATAAAGTGTCATATTGTAAAATATTAACACTTCAAACATTTTAATTTCAAATCGGTTAAATGAGTATGCATCAATAAATTCGACGTAAAGCAAGTAGTATTTAGTGGAATTTTTATCTGAAATTTATATTAATGGGTTGAAGGTTTAAACTTTATATTAGCTTACATTGATATTAGCTTTGTTATTGCTCTTGTTGCACACACGCGCAAATGAGTTTTAAAATACTCTTTGCCCGAACAATGGGACCAAATAGCCAGGCATGATATTTTTTTAATTCACTATAAGAAGATAGATAGATAGATAGATATGAAAAAAGATATGAAGATAGATAGATAGATAGATAGATATGAAAATAGATAGATAGATAGATAGATAGATAGATAGATAGATAGATAGATAAATAAATAGATAGATAGATAGATATGAGAATAGATAGTTAGATTTGAGGATAGATAGATAGATAGATAGATAGATAGATAGATAGATAGATAGATATGAGAATAGGTAGTTAGATTTGATGATAGATAGATATGAAAATAGATAGATGGATAGATAGATAGATAAATATGAGCATAGATAGATAGGAACATAGATATGAGCAGAGATAGATTGATATGAGCAGAGATATATATGTGCAGAGATATATATGAGCAGAGATAGATATGAACATAGATTGATAGATTTGAGCTTAGATAGAGATATAGTTAATCAAACAAGCGATGGAGACAATTATGAGGACATTGAGAGGAAGAAAATGAAATTTCTTCAAAATTCTTCCAACAAAAACTTAAAGAAAAAAAAAGAAAATAATATGAAAATGGAAGAAAATTAGAAGAAAAAAGAGGTCTCAATAAACTGTTTAGCGATTTTTCGATTTTCAGTGAGTACCCCGCTATTGTGAGTTTGTGGTCGACTGAACCTCGCTTTGTAAATATCTACGCGAAAAAGTTGAGACCGCGATATTCAAAATGAACAACAAAGGCGAAGAGGAGAAAATCTGTTCAATGGATCAGATTTTAGGTCGGTCGAGGTCGTGGTCTACACTCTTTTTCTCTCAGTGAGCCTCTGTTTTTGAGTTTCTCACCTTTTTACATTTTCTCATCTTTTTTTTCCCTTTTTCTCTTTCTTTTTTTGCTACTTTGAAATTCCCACTGACCAATCAGAGCCGGGGATTTAAAAATAAAAAAAAAAGAAAAGAAAAAAAAATAACAGAAAAACAGCAAATAAAAAAAAGCCTGGTCATCAAAGAAACAGAGGCATGAAAGCGTTCGCTGTTAATTCATACAATCCGCCCTCTTTGCCTGCCTGCCTTACTACCTTCCTGCCTGTCCCCTTCCTGTATGTGTGCAAGCTACCGTGAGATTTAGCGAGAGGTCGCTTAAGAGAGATGAGGTGGCGGGGTGAAGATTGAATTTTACATGAGAATGAGTAAACGGATACCAGTTGGAAAGTATTGAAGTCAGAAAGCGAATAAGAGTAGAGGTAGGAGATAAGCCTCATGTGAAAGTCAAGTAGTAGCTTCGTTTATATCACTATGTGTGCGATGCAAGTTGAAATAGAGCCGATCTATAAAGTTTAAGTTGTCTGATTTCAAACAATGCTACTACAATTAAATTGTAAACAAATCAGGAATATATAGCTATGTGGCTGTAGACTTATGTCGAATTAAAATTGATAAGACCCCGTAGCCAAATCGGTAAAGGCGACGCCCATGCTAGAAGCATTCCCTTGAACGAGTCTCAGCGAATTCATGTTACTTGCTTTGACCATCCTAGAATGTAACAATCTGGACGATGTGATAAATAACTGCAATAAAACTATAGAAAAGAAAGTTGAAATATACATACATAAACACACAAACACGTGTGTGTGTGTGTGTGTGTGTGTGTGTGTGTGTGGCAATCGGATGTCTAGCCACACTGATGCGGTGTGAAACAGCGAAAGATTCTGTCTGTGGATATATATATATATATATATATATATATATATATATATATGTGTGTGTGTGTGTGTGTGTGTGTGTGTGTGTGTAATAATAAATAATACAAATGAAATTTCTCACTTAGCTGACAGATTTTATATTCAGCGCCTCAAAGCCCGAGTTTCGCAGACGAAATTTTGCAATTGTTCGGGCCACTCGTCAGATGATTTTATCGATTGAAAACGGATTTTCTAAATTTGTATTATTTTTATGCTATATTTCACGTAATTAATTTATACGCTAATTTGGGTGCTACTATTATTGGGGTTAATTTTTTCCCCTTTTGTCTGTAGCTATGTTTATGCGAGTGTATATGTGCATATATGTCAAATGTGATTGTTCACCACTTTTCATCGTTTTCTTCTCTTCTTACTCTCTCTCTCTCTCTCTCTCTATATATATATATATATATATATATATATATAAAGAACGAAAAGAATATGAAGACAAACGTTCATAACATTAACTTAAAAAAAAGGTCTCAATACAAAAATGGAGCAATAGATATTTATTATAAACTGTTCCATTGGAACATGCAAGTTACCACGACAAAGTCAATCAACTAATGAGCTATTCGATTAGTCATGTTGCTTGTCGCAGGAACCCAATCCAGTTATATGTTACTTTGAAATTATATGACGAATCCCCCACGTTATGATGGCGATCTACTATATTGTGGAATGCTTTTATTTAGTTTTAAACACGAGGATAATAAATTAATCTAAATGAGTCTATATAAACTTAGAGCGTCAAAAAATGTGTGTTTATGTGTGTGTATGTTTGTATGTGCGTGTCCATGTTTTAAAAAGGCTTCTTTTTCTTCTGAGTGCGTGTAAGACTTGGTAAGAAGAAAAAAGAAATGAAGGCGTGGAAAATAAACATAAGGTGGGGTTTTTGTTCATACAAAATTTGTTTCTTGTGGGCGCATGAAGTGTGTTTTTTTTTGGTCAGGGGCGGTATCCTTCTCAAAGACTGGCCTAATTCATTCATACAGCAATAACATACATGCAAATTACTAAAGCTTTTCGTCTAATTTCAACGAGTTGTTATATTATCTTTAGAGCAATAGAAGTTAAAAAAGGGAATTCACACAGAGGTGAGTTTTAAGGGATTGGAAGGAAATCAGTCAAAGTGTCGCGCTGAAATTATTTAAAAAGCTGCAAGAATCCCAATGGAATTTACAGTTGGCTATGCACTGATAACGACTAATAAAGAGGAATTTGAAAGAGTAAAGAAAACTTATGTTAAAGTCATCTTTTAATATCTGTTACATTAAATACTAGTTGTGAATAAATAAACGCAAAAATAGATGTATGTTTTTATTTCTTTATAATTAATTTGAACATTCGCAGTTCTATTTGAGTACACATCTATTCAAGGATCGGCCCATATCTGCGAGCTATATCTACAAATAAAGTCAACTAAAGACCTTCATTATATGAAGGAGGAAGAAAAGTCAATGTTATAAGATGTTTACTACAAGTTTAACTTTCGGTGTTTCGTACATCTTTGATCTCAAGATACCATAGAAGTCAAAATAAAAATCTTTAAAGTGGAATGTATAAATATAATAATAGGTAAAATGCAGGAATGTAAAAAAAGATTATATGAGCATCGCAAAAATCTTCTGCAGGCTCACACATTGAAAGCACTGGTACTTTAGCGAAATAAACCTGTCAACAATTTTGATTTTAAAAAAATATCCCTTAAGAAGAAAATGCATTAAGAATACATTGAATATCACAGGTCCAGGCTCATATATAATATCATCAATTTTTGCAAAAGCGATAGTGCCACAATTCGGTATGCGAGCCGAGTGAAGGGTGTAACGGGTTTCGGCTCGTAATGGGCGAGGTCAAAATCCAGAAGACGTTGGAGACTTAAAAAAAAATCACGCAGTTTTTTTTTTTTTATTCCAACAGAAAGATACGTAACTAATAAACATGGACAGGCAGACGCCAGAGCAACAAACAGATAGTAAGTATTGAAAATTAGAACCCACACACGAACACAAAGAAATCGACCCTAACAAAGAGGAAAGGCGTGGAATCAAAACAGTTTTTCACTTTGCCTGATTTATTAAAAATATCCTTCGAATTCTGGGCGTTTTTATATATATATATATATATATATACATACACACACATATAGATATGGGATTTTATATATATATATATATATATATATATATATATATATATATATATATATATATAGATAGATAGATATTAAATTATATATATAGATATATTCATGTAATATATTTATATATATTCATCTGTAATATATATATATATATATATATATATATATATATATATATATATATATATATATATATATATGTATTTTGTGTGTGGGTGGGTGTAAATTATATATATATATTCATATATTCATATATAATATATTTACATATATTCATATATATATATATATATATATATATATATATATATATATATATATATATATATATATATATATAGATAGATATATATATAATATATATATATATATATATATATATATATATATATATTTTCATATATATACATATTTTGTGTATTATATATATATATATATATATATACACCTAAATTATATATATATAAACATATATATATACATATGTTTATATATATATATATATATTTAAATACATATATATATATATATATATATATATAAATATATATATATATATATATATATATATAGATATATATATATATATATATATATATATATATATATATATATATATATATATATATATATATATATATATATATATATATATATATATATATATATATATATATATATTTATATTTGGTGGGTGTAAATTATATATATACATATATTCATGTGTATATATACATATATTCATCTGTAATATATATATATATATATATATATATATATATATATATATATATATATATACACCTAAATTATATATATGTACATATATATATAAACATATATACATATATATATATTCATATATATATATATATATATAAATAGATATATATGTACATACATATAAATATATACTCATATATATATATATATATATATAATTTATTATTTATATTTATATATATATAATGTTTATATATACATATATATGTGTAATATATATATATATATATATATATATATACCTAAATTATATATAATATATATATATATATACAAATTCATATTACATATATATATATATATATATAAATATATACTATACATATATATATTTATATTTTATATATATTTATATATATATGCATACTTATATATACATATAAAATTCATATATATATACATACTTCTATATATATATATATATATATATATATATATATATATATATGTAAATATACATATATATATATATTTATATATACTTTATACGTTTATGTTCATATATATATGCACATATATATATATATATATATATGTGCGTGTGTAAATATATGTACGAGGAGATGTATATAAATATATATATAATTTTATGTATAAGTATATATATACAGATATATATATGCCTATATATATGTGTGTGTGTGTGTGTGTATAACTCCTACATAAACTTATATCCATAGAATACATAATGTGTGACGTCATTTGTTTACATTTGGATACGCTTTGAGCAGAGATGAATGTACGTGAGAGATTCATGGAAACTTGTAGTTTAAAAACAGTAAAATCAACCTTGCTAACCGAACGATTCTCTGTGGTTCAATCGGTTAAGGCAGGTTCCGTATAGCATACAGGTTCGATTTCAGTCAGAAGACTAATATTTTCTATGAAATTTTCACTGACATCCAGGCAGGTAAATGTTACGAATGGTGTTTATCATAAACAGATCATTTACTTATTTAATATTTGTATCTATAAAAAGAATGTATAAATAAAACTTAAAATTGTCTATATATATATATATATATATATATATATAGAGAGAGAGAGAGAGAAAGAGAGAGAGGAGGAGGGAGAAGGAGAGAGATATGCGTGTTTCTAACCCTGAGTTTCAAGCGAGACAACCAATGTTTCAAATTCCTATCCATACAACTGAATATATAGGAAAATGATTTATCTATCTATCTATCTATCTATCTATCTATATATATATATATATATATATATATATATATATGAATATATTATAAATAACGACTATTTGTAAATTATACATATGTCATAAAAATTAAACATATTAAAATTATATATATATATAAATTTATTATAAATAAATGTAAAATATTGGCTAAATGAAAATTATATACATATACAAAACGTATGAAATTATATATGAAATTTTCATATATATGTAAATAAATGTATAAAAATTACATATATCAATATTATGTGTATAAACCATGGACAAAATTATATATATATACAGATTGTATATATGTATATATAAATACATTTATAAAATCATGTATTAAACATGTGTATATACATACATATATATACATATTTATCTATAATGTATACCAATACATGTATAACAATCATATAAAGAAATAAATAATTTATATATATATATATATACGTATTTAGTTATTTAAACATTCATCTTAATGTACATTTGATAATGTATCCATATATATATTATATATATATATATATATATATATATATATATATATATATATATATTCTTGTAGCTATACATTTCTATGTATATAGGAAGATATATCTATTTAATATATAGATATATGATATTTTAATGCATACATAAACATATATATATATATATATATATATATATATATATATATATATATATATATATATATATATATATATATATGCATTCATATAAATATATAAATAATGTCTGTATATATATATATGTATATTTTTATTTATATTATTTTATATTACATATGCGCGGTACTTATTTGAGAGTGCTCAATATCTGCGATAGAGCTAACATATTTAGCTGCGTTGACGTGAGTTTGTCATTCTGGGATTCATGCCGTTTACAATCGTTAGACAAAATCTCTCTCTTATTATCTATCTATCTATCTATATATATATATATATATATATATATATATATATATATATATACACGTAAATTATATTCTTACAAATAAACAGTATTAAATTCACGTTATGTTATACATGCATATACGTATACATATTATCTTTATAATTGTACAGTGCGCCAATATCTTATTTCGATATTTTCTAGTGTATGCCCATCATGCGTGTTATGCACACACAGATACACACACATTCACACGCGCGCGCACACACACACTCGTACACACATACACACAGACACAAACACACACACACACACATATATATATAAATGAATGGAATTTCTTTGTCAATATTTGTATTCATTTGAAATATTTTTTTATGTTAGCTGATTAACTAACATTCTCTTTACCGTCAATCTCAGATTCGCCCCATGAGGAGAAAAATTGCAATCGAACAAATATAGCATCATAACCGACTGTGAAATAAAGTATAAAAAAATCAATTAATGATTAAAGATTAATCTACCAAAATTTACGAAATTAGTCGACAGATTTACTCTAAAACCTGACTGCAGCCCCACTGAAAATTATTAAAAAACACTCACATAACAGATATGTTAACTTAACAATACAAAAAATAATTTGTATTAAATGCCTACAATTTATGCTGCTGTGTTAGAAAAAACAGAAGATTATATAGGAACAAGAAATTAACATTGAAATAACAGCTAGAAAATATTAATTAACATCGAAAATTATACAAGTAGCACAACACTCTAAAAATATATATGGAATCTCAACAACTCAAACTCATATACACCAAATTTAGCATGAAAAAACGAAAGACTGAATCGGCTTAGAACGCTTGAATAAATGCAAAATTTGTTTTGGAAAGGACAGAGTAATTATGACGGTTACTAATAAAAAAGAAACTATATCAGATATAATTTCTCAATACAATCACGAAACAAATCCCTTCCCTATGCATTACTACGTCGCCACTCAAAATATGAGACAAATATAATCCAATAACATAAATATAATAAACCTTATTTCAAATTCCAGTTTTAGATCCAAAGAAAGTATATAAAAAAGTTAAAACAATAATAAATAAATTCTAGAAAATAAATACATAATATCAAATATTACATCTAAAATATAACCCCCCCCCCAAAAAAAAATCTCAAGAAAAAAAGATTTCACTTGTCACCAAATCGGGCTATATATGGGGCATAATCACAGGATGACACTGTCTCAGATGGTCGCTTTAAATATATCACAGCATTGCTGATTTATAAGCCACGCAGTGAATATTTAGAGAGGCTCAATCACTGAAAGGGAGCACTCTTCACCTATAGATATTACAAAAGTTAAACTCTAGATGATTGCGTGAAAGTGCATGAAACTGGAAATGGTTGTCAGTCACTGCCCAGCTGAGATTAGACTTAAAGAATGTTAAAGCTTTGTCACTTTTTTTGATGGCATTGAGCTCTTTTGCGAGCTGCTTATCCTTTTCTGTAATTATATATATATATATATATATATATATATATATATATATATATATATATATATATGTATATATATATATGAAATCTTGCGCAAAGTACTCAATATTGATGAAAAATCGACTGCCTGAAAAAATGCTGGCATATTTTACACGCTTCTCTTTTGATGATTACTTAAATTTGATAGTTTTTGATGTTTTTATTCGAAGTCTTTCCTCTCTATTTATATTCCTAAGCGACCATCTGAAGATATTTTATTTTTGACCAACACACTTTTCTTTTTTATTACCCTTTTTCATTATTTTGATATGTCTTCATAGGAAAATGTCAAAATGCTTTTAGGTCGTCAACAGTTTCACTTGTATTTTTAATTGTTGTTTCACGCTTTGCTTCACATTTCTCAGTAACTTTAAAATATATCGCTTTTATTTTAAGTTATATTTTCTACTGATCATTTACGTATATGAAATTAAAACATAACCTTAATATATATATATATATATATATATATATATATATATATATATATATATATAAGCAACAAATTCTCTTTTAGGCATGTCTGATTGAATAAATTACAGACATTATATATGCTAATTCTTAACAAAATCCGTTCATATTCACGAATAACCTTCCGTGTATTGTAATTAAAGTATGAGAGAAATGTGCTCTAGCTATTTATTTTTTTTTTCATTTTCCTGACATTGTAACACAGAGGAAAAAATTCCATATGGGTATTTTTTTTTCACGTTCTAATTAATGCTCAGCACATTGTCAACCGTTAGCATTTAAAAGCATAATGAAAAATTACGGTAAATTACAGCTTTGTATAAATACTTGTGCTACTGAACAACATATAGTTTTTTACTACTTGCAACCTTGGAGATGATCTTGGAAGAAAATCCAAAGTAGTTGGTAAATGCTCATTTTGAAAATCCCAATTAAACATATTGTTAATAGTTAAGTAATAAAAAAATGTTATTTTAATATGTATTACTAAGTTATTTTAAAAGTATTTGAAATAAAGCATTTTATATAAGTAATAAAAGAAATATACACATGACAGTTATATGTATATATTCTGTTCATTAAAATAGCATTTATACACCTGTTTGTTTTAAACCCGAACAGTTAAGAGAATAACGTTCTCATGATTTCCTCCTAAGTTACTTGAAAATGATCACCTACATTCATATGTAATTGGAATGAAACTCACAAGTTCGTTTCCACTTGACATCAGATGCCTTATTCGGCAGCTGTTTAATGGCAAGAAAATATATTCCTTTACAATTGTATTCAATAAAACATGTTTTAACGAATAATTTCTGACCATATATATATATATATATATATATATATATATATATATATATATAATAAATTAGATCTTTATATATCTACCCCCAGTTATGGAACCCAGTAACATGGCTGCCAGATTTGTTATACGTATCGTGACGTGCTTCTTTGACACCCACAGAGTCAATGTGTTTTTTATACTACTAAAACAATACAAATAATCACTTTTTTTACCAAAAATCAGGGACAACTTAGATGATATTGCAGAAATAAGGAGACATTTTATTGATTCAATTTAAAAGCGTAGAAAATATAATTGCATGATAAAATCTGAAAACGTGTTCATTACTTTTTGCAAGACATTTAAACTAGATAATATTATTTAATTAAAAAACATAACCAAATCAAACATTAATTACCTAAATGATGTTAAAAATCATTACATTTTTTTCTTATATAAAAAAAATTGGTTTGGATATTATTGTTTATTTTCATTTTCTAAGACTCTGATAATCTTGCTGTCATTGGCTTAAAATCTTTTGTTGACATCTGTGTAAGTCGTTTATATATGAGCCTTGTAATGTTTTAAACAATTATCATGCATAGAAAAAGAAATAAAAAAAATCACATTCCCAACGAAGCTTACTGGAAATATAGGACATTAAAAATATTTTATAGTAACGACACTCACCGCCGGTGTATGACGTTCACGCGTCCCTTGTGAAAATATTGTCATCAAATAAGCATCTTATATCGTTGATAACGACCCTATTCGAAGCTATGTCTCAAAAAATGTAAATCGAAATCTAAAGGCGGTTATATTGTAATAAGAACTTACATTAATTTTTTTTTTCTAAAATGAAAGGTCTTAGGATTATTAAGTCTCTTATATGAAAATCTATCATTGCATTCTCAATTACAACATTGCATTTTTAGCAACTGTTCAGTTTATATGTTTAAATATATTGTATGAATAGGTACGTAATGTAAATATATACACGTTTTTAATATTTAAAGGAATTGAAAATAATTAAAACATATTCGTTTAACATTTAGGATCCTTTGAAACATTTGACATTTTGTTTTATATAAGTGAGTTTTAGTAACTTAAAAGTGCAGAAATTATCCAAAAAATAAGAGAACGTATAATTTTAGACAAAGATTGCTTGAATAGTTTTTTGTTAATTACAGTTCTTATGCATTCAGCATGTCAAAAAAAAGGTCTATTATGAGGGAAGAATCTCTATTTAAGAAGGAAGATTGTTTCATGAAAACATATTTTTTCAACATAAAGGAACTTGGAAAATAGTTTTATGACCCTTTGCTTACAAAAGAATAAAATTATATTTGTGGTGATTTCCCGCTCAACACTCAATGTCGACCGACAGTTTTATTTTCATTATTCAACATCAATGAAATAAGTGGTTTTGAGTGATTTTCAAGCAAGCAATTTATTTTTTTAATGTCGTGACATTTCACGTCTCTCCACGGCCTTCTTTACATCAATACATGTCAATTATCATCCCCTTTCTTGGAGAAAGCAGTGAATTGCTAATGTCATTGCTATTTCCATAATCATGAATTCATATATAGATTTCACCGAGGCAGTTTGTTCTAACATTGTTAGCCAGTCTCGTCTGCGCTGCTACTTTACTCAAAAATTGAGGGAAGACCTTAATATTGGATTAGGTTTTCTTATTATTCTCTACTATCTTTTTCGCACTAAAAACAAAACATAAGAAAGGAGTTACCCAACAAAAAAAGCGATAATATGTACGGCACTTGAGAAATCGATTTTCCTTAAAGATTATAGTCTTGGGTATGACGATAAACTTCATACGGTAGCAAGACCTTTGATCGGGAGATTGGACGATTTGAGAAGCGCGTTAACAAATCTTAATTGTTGATGTTACTAGATCAGCCCTGACCCGGAGTGGTAGCACCTGTTAGGGTCTCAGCTTTTGATAAATAGTGACCCCCAAAAAAAAAAAAAAAACTCTGAATGCATAAAAATACATTTTTTATAGTAAAAACAACCGTAATACATTTTATATAAAAAAATTACAAACAATTCATATTTATCGTAAAATTGCCAACAATACATATTTATAGTAAAATTGCCAATACATATTTACGGTAAAATTGCCAACATTACATATTTATAGTAAAATTGCCGACAATACATATTTACGGTAAAATTGCCAACATTACATATTTATAGTAAAATTGCCGACAATACATATTTACGGTAAAATTGGCAACAACACATATTTATGGTAAAATTGGCAACAATACATATTTACGATAAAATTAGAAACAATGCATATTTATAGTAGAATTACCAACTTATACATTTTATAGCAAAATGACCAACAATATATTTTATCTGTAGTTGCATTCCAGATATTTAGATTTCGGCATTAAATAAATCATAGCGGTTGATATGGCGGTAAATAAAGTCAACAACACATTCAACCTTTAAAATTATTTTAAGAGAAGCATTTTATAAATTTCAACCGAAAGTAATAAAGTTGTGGGGTCAGTGAATGTTGAATGTTTCCTTGGAAGGAAACTACTAATATTATCATGTCCGTTTATGGTTGTTGGATGAGTAGGGCTGAAGACCACAAATGATTAACCATTCAGTTGTCCTATTATTCAAGATTAGTTTGCTAACCACTGCTCTACAGCAATGGACACAAAACATAATATATCATTATGAATTCATTTTCATATTAATTATATTTATCTCCTGTAAGTTTTCTGTTAGTCGTTGTTTAACTATTCCTATAATGGATTCGTAAATACAAACGTCTCTATTCAATAAACTTCTGTAGAAACTACTTGGCGTGTCGTGTCCTATTTGACCTTAAATGCACACAGATCACTTCATTGCTTATGCTTGATTACATTTAGCAGTGTATATTCTGATGTCATTCCCTTAGGGAATTATATTTTCTCGAACTCAAGTCACAATTTGCGTAAGAATATATCTGTCTTTGTGTAAAGTGACCAACAAATTCATGTGCCATTTTATAGGCAATTATTAAGTGCGCGCATGTTTGTCCTTAAGAGTTTTTGTCAAAGCATGATTAAACGCATGCGTAATGGAGATCTTCCTCTCTTCTAACAATAGACTTCCTATCTTTTAGTATTCTTCCCACAACCAAAGCAACAGAAGTCGTCATGAAGTCATTTATCCTCGGTATAGGATTTCATTGAACCGCAGTACATACATCGCCATCATGAACGATGGAGAGTGTGGGTATGCTGATACACTCTAACCTGTGCTAAACAAGTTGATTAGAATGCATTAGCCGCAGCAACCTGCTTCACTTAACCTCCAGGGTCAAGATTGTCCTAAGAACATTGCAGGAAATGCAAGGAGAGTGATCGCTTCTAACTGTTCTTCTTACACTAACCTACTTGCACTAATTCCATCAGCACTGAGCGCCACTTCGTCCGAAAAAACGGAATGTTTCGGGATTAAATTTAAAAACGCAATTTCGAATTAAGTGCTTCAGTCGGGAAAACAGCTGAGGGATCAAGGTTCATGAAAAACGATGAGTCTTTCCCACATGGACTGTATCAAACCAGACGCGCGGCAACAGAACCCCTAAGGAAGTAATCAACATTCTATGGAGTGGTCAGATTCTGCGGAGCAATGAACAGGAATTGACAAATGAGATTTTTTCCAATGAGACCTTTAAGAGGAAAAGAGGCGAACACAATCGCGTATATTCGTTGGGAAGGCGGGAAGAGAAAATAAGAAAGATTGAGGCGATGGAAAATGAAGAAGGTCTGTGTGCAACACACAAGGAATTTTCAGAAAAAAAAGAAGGGAAATCTAGAGAGTATACCAAAACCGAGAGGGGATAGGTAGAGACTGTAGAAAATAAGAAACAATTAAAATGATCTGTGATAGAATTTCAGATCTATATACCAAAACAGTCTCTCTCTCTATCTATCTCTTTCTCTTTCTTTCTCTCACACATATACATATAATGTATATATTTCACAAAAGTCCAATCTGACAGGGAGTCTACTAAGTAACGAAAATAAAAGTCAATAAAAAGAAAATGCTTACAATCAATAAAGCAAAATCCAAAATAGCGATATATGAAGACAGGAAAATTAAACATTTACTAAAAAACAAAAAGGCAAACACTCACCTAAACAGTGCTCCATACCTAAGTTATCATGATAAAGCAAAAACACTTCACAATGTCACAATGTTCGGACGGATACTTATGTTGCGCGCTCCCGTGAGCGTCATATATATATATATATATATATAATTCCACTATCATCTATAATAGCCATTTTATCTAGCTAGCTAGCTAGATAGATAGATAGATAGATAGAAAACTAAAAATAAATTTCAATTAAAAATAAAAAAAAATAGTTATGAGAAAAATTAAGGTAGAAATATATTTACTTGTCTCCACCCGTGAGGCTAATACGTCACATGCTCATGTTTAAGATGGAACCCAACCTGCACACATTTAGCTATACGTAAACTTTTCCCAGTCACACTGGCTTTTAACACAGACGTCAGCGTGTAGCCAATTAGGCCAAGGAGGCTTTTTTTTTTCGTATTTATACATAATATTTATTTATCACATTTCAAATGAAATGACATTTTCTCATTAATTACCAATTCGAATAATTTCAAATGGAAACCAATTAATAAAAAAATAGTAGCCTTCAAAATACATTTTCTACAAAAACTAATTCATTACTTATCCCTCAAAATAAAAACAATAAAATCGCATTTTTGGGGGATGGGTGTTTTACCTGTGAATTTGTGTTAAAAACGTTAATGCATCATATCCATTAATAAGACGGTAAGAAATATGCTGATTCTATCACGCTAAAACCGGCGAAATACTACGGTGGATAATATAATAATATATAATAATACACAGATTATTTTTCGATTGTTATATATAATTTTATTAACATATTTACCCGAGGTCAACGCTGCGAAACATTCTTCATTTGTGTTCATTTTGTCTTCCATACATTAGTGGTTAATGAAGAGCTTATAAATTAAAATCCAGTTTTAAAATTTTGATCTCGGCATAAGGACACTAGCATTTGATTTCGATATGAGGACACTAGCTGTAAAAAATATTAGTTTTCGATAGTTTTTAAGTAAAAGGTAAGCTGCATTGTGACAGTATCTCGTAAGATAACCGTTAAATTAACTAATTCTTTTTCGGGTGTTAAGTTGGCCGGCTATTTTCATTTCCGTGGAATTTTAATTAAGTGAAAATATTTTTCGCAGATCATAAGTAGTATAATATTCGGGTTATTTTGTAATTTTTAAAGCATATTGAATTAAAATTCAATTTGTTTACGACATCTGTAATCAAATGTAAGTTTTAATAAATTTTAAGTAAAAGTAAATAAAGATTTTCTTAATATCCAGAAAATTAATCGTCAAATTAATAAATTCTTGTCAAGCTTTAATTTCCTCGGCTATTTTATTTTTTGTAGGATTTAATTAATTTAATTAAATTAAAATTTCTTAAATTAAATTTTAATTAAATTTCTGTCTATATTTCTGAGATGAGATATTGTAATTATTTGCACTATTTAAAATGTTTGAACTGTTGCCCTCATTTTCGTAGACATATTCACGACGTTTCAGCCGTTGTACGCTCCGGCCATCGTCAGTTTCATTGGAATTTCGAACTGAACCATTTATTTCATCCACCGGGGTTGATTGTTCTAGTTCCACGGGCCCGCTGAGGCAAGAATTATAAAGGAGTACAGGCTGTCCACTTAAGATAATACTGCAGGAACATCGTAAAGCCGTAACACAAGAAAAATAGAAAAATCAGCTGTAGTTAACAACATATTAGAGGGGAAAGGAGAGATCACCACCCCCTGCGGAATGAGGTTGAAATAATAGACATAGAGCATCACTGGAAAATACGAAAAAAACACAAGGAATTCGCGCTTATGCTATTCCACAAAAATCTCCTAACACGGCCAAGTATAGAAATGAATATAATATGGGAACCGGTAATAAGGAGTACCAGAGAAAAAAAACAATAATAGCGACAACATTGTAATAAGAGCTATAGTAAAAATGATTACTGAGACATTAGGTTTATAAGCCCCCCAAATTAATGCACTGATGTCCCCAAAGCCGCATGGCCTCTTTTGGATCTAGTGACTTCACCCAAAGTAGTTATGAGTTTAATACCTGGTTATAAACTCGGAAGGTTGAGTTACATTTGAGTTACTGAGATATCTGGAAGAGGCATGGTACGTAGAACTAGAACTATCTACCTCAGTGGATGAAATAAAGGGATCAATTTGAAATTCCAGTCACTCGAAAAGTCATGAATAAGACAACGAAGCTGGGGTTAACAGTCCGAACAATGTAAATCTAAATATTTTCAACGCAGTTGTATACCTTCAACTACAGAGAAAATGAATTCTTAGTAATTTAACTATAAATAGGGATTTTTTTGGTAATTTCACTAATATATACATATTGTTGGTAATTTTTTATATGAAAAATATATTGCTGGTATTTTTACTATAAAATTTTTTATACTTTCATAGTGTTTTGTTTTTGTTTAGGGGTTCACCATTTATCCATAACTGGGGCCCTAACAGGTGCTATCACCCAGGGTCAAGGTGCACCTGGGAACAATAACAATTAAACGATGGTTCCACACTCCTCAACCCCTTCAATGTCCCGATCAGAGACCTTGCTACCGGATTTAGTTTATCGTCCTACCCAGCAATAATGTTTTGCGTAATTTAACATTCAGATTCCTTTGCGGTCCTAAAATTTAAGTTTTCTTTAACAATACCGCTTATTTGCATTTCATACTTTATTTTTGTTTATTTTTTAAATCAGTTCACACCAAGCAAGGCGATAATGTCACTAAGACGCAAGGAATTACTAGTAGGGAAATAGAATGAAAAGAATTTTGAAGGAACCGGACACCCAACCATAATCAATAAAACATGTGATAAATCTCTCCTCCTGTTCAAAAGATCGAGGAGAAGTGTTAATCGGACGATAGGCAAAAACCTTTCCTCTCCTATTGAGAAAAAATCAATAGTAAATAAATTTTCAGATTGTTCGCGGGACGTTAGTAATAGTGAGTAAAATTAGCCTTTACAAAGAATCAGAAACGCAGCCCTGAACAGAAAACAAGAAATAAATCTCTACTTCTATTCAAAAGAGCCGGGAGGAATGTGAACCTGACGATAGTTGAACCTATCTACTCCTAATGACGAAAAATAAATAGTAAATAAAGTTTTAGAGTTTATGCAAAAATGTCAGAAATATATAGTTGAAGTATATTTTAGAAAGAATCGGAAACCCAATTCTAAACAAGAAACAACTTTTGTGTATGGACAATTAATACAACATCCTGAAAATGTTGTTGATTTTGATCTCTGTACAACCTGAAGATAGATCGAGGTAATAAATAAGTCTCTGGTAAAATTGTCTCCGTCTTCGACCATCTTGAGTTAAATAAACAGTCATATAATTGGAACACCTGAGTCTGTGTTAACGCAATGGTGGCATAATGTTATGTTTAAATGAGGGGGAAAATTCCATTGGAAGTTGGTTCAATGATACAGAGACATATATGTGCACCTTTTTGTTCAATTCCATCTGTAGACCTTTGGAGAGTCACAATCGTTATTTTCGAGAATTGCTGGGAATATTGAATCTATGTTGGTGATTCTTCAATTCTGGGAACATTGTTCAAATATATATTTCTAGACACGTAGACCAGATTGTGCATAGTCAATTAGTATAGGTGCACAGAAAGATCAACAGTTTTTAAAGGCAACAGCGTTAGAATGAAGAGCAGGCTCAGATCAGATTAAGCAAATATGGCTTCAGGGATATCAACGTTAAGAGGTGGAATCGTTTTCTTTTGTGTGCTCTGTTATATGCAAGTGAAAGAAATACCTTTAATAGAACGCTGTGGGTTTCAGCAATGATTCAACATTTTTCAAAGGATTCGATCCTGTTCTTAATTTCAATATTTACATTTACACCGATTGGTGCATCAGAGTGGTCATGAAAATAGTGTAACACATTGTAACCCGTCTTGAAAAGGTCCTTCAAAATACGGGCTTTTATTCGGGTATCATAAACAGAAGTTTGTTATCAATATAAAATAATTTTGATTTGTTTATCGACATATCAACAACTTATGTGTCATTTAATGCTAAAGTTTAATTTTCTTAGGAGATTTGAAGTAATAAAAATATTATATATGTTATTTTGCTTTCACAGTTGAATACATGGTAGATGATACTCAATTTTTATGCATATAGATGTTTGTGTGAACATAATAACTAGATGTGATCATATGTGTGCTTATGTTTTGTTGAAGTTATATTTTGGAATGCTGCTTGATTTAAGAAATGTTAAGATATTGTGTAGATTAATGTCATGAAAGTTCTTTCATGTTGATTGCTGTAATGTCGGTAATTTTACTATAATTAGGTATTGCCCGAATTATTATATATACAAATATATAATTGATATTTTTACTATAAAAATGTATTTTTATACTTTCATAGTGTTTTATTTCTTTGCTGGGATCCTAACAGCTTAAACTAATCCGGGTTAGAGTGGACCTAAAAACAACAGTAATTAAAAGGTGATTCCATAATCCTCAAAAGCTCTAATCTCCCGATCAGAGGCCTTGCTGCGGGATGTAGTTTATCGTCATACCTAGGACTACCAAATAAGAAATACTCAACTAATCCAGTTATGAATCAGAACACCTGATTTTGTTTTGTTTAATAACAGTAAAATGGATTTTAAATATAAATTATCAGTGGGATGAGAGAATGAAGATTTTGGGAAAATTGCCATTTTGAGAGACATAAAGATTGCAATTTTGAGAGAGATAAAAAAAAATAACAATGAAATGAAATAAAATCTTATTAAGATGGAAAATTTTACAATCAGTCTTCCATTGAAAATTTGCTCATCAAGCAAAAATTAAGTTAGAGAATTCGCCTCAAAGGTTTTAGATCGATAAAGAGACCGAGATATTCAACATTGGTGATGGTTGAATGGACGGATGGATAGAAACAAACAAAAACAAAATTATTTGTAGTAGGTGAAGTAAATACTTATAGTGATACAAATCATTTGGATATATAAACACAAGCAGATAGATATAATAAGCACGCACTTTCACACACTATACATATGCATATATATATATATATATATATATATATATATATATGTGTGTGTGTGTGTGTGTGTGTGTGTATGAAAGAAAGATAGAGTGAGAGAGTATTACACATACTATAGATTTATATATAACGAAAATCTAATTAACACACAATATCTGCATATCTGAATAGAAAGAGATTGGCTTATAGATGGGAGCAAAATAAGAGAGTGATAACATACATATCGACTTGATGAGAAGAGAGTTATGAACAGGCTGTGTTAGATAATAACATTCGAAAATGATTAACTCCGGTAATCACCACGCATATAGACGCTATATATATATATATATATATATATATATATATATATATATATATATATATAATGGGGATAGTTCAGAGCCCCTCCTTTTTCTCCTTCTTTTTGGAGCCATAAAACATTCAATTTTTTTGTATTTCTTAGAAATGAGCCGACGTGCCTTAATCATCTCAGCCATGTAGCAGACTCGACAATCAGGCAAAAAGTAAAATGTTAATTTAATACCAAAATTTAATAGGAGAAGGATTTCGCTTAAATGTGCGTTTCAAACTCCAGTTAAGTCACGTCGGATCATACGACGGTTTCCCAGAGTTTTTAGAAATATTTATCTATTTACTATTCTTCCTGCTCACTGTTCTGCAAACCATTTACACCTTCTACTTAGGGTAGGATACAGACTGTTTTGCTGTCTTGCCTTCATTGTTCTATGACTGTTCAATTCTCTAAGCCCTTAGAAATTTCGATTGCTTTTTTGATTTTCGGTATAAGTATTCTTTTTGCTTCCATTTTCCTTAAAACGTTCTCGTTGCTCACATGCACCACCCACTGTATCCTCAGCATCCTTCTGTAGAACACTATCGGTTTTGCCTTGGATCTCTCATTTCGTGTGCAGAAGTTTTCCAGAATTCACTGATACTTTTTCTTGACTATTTGTTCCCAACGAAATATTTCTGTTTCTTAAAACTTAGCATGTTAAAATCATCTTCCGATTTTCAAATGCGTCTTTGGATTTCTGTGTCACATTTTCCAACCTGTCCAAGTCAGCAGGCACATTCTGTAAAAATACGTTAATCTAATACAACGAATAATTTCTTTTGAACATAATCTCCTTCGTTTATAATACACTTAATTCGGTGGCGAATTTTCCATATATAGATAGACTATTATAAGGTAAAATATTTAGGCATTAACTGTCAATATCAGGCTATAGATGTATTGATCCAGAAACACACACGCGTTGATAGATAGATAGATAGATAGATAGATAGATAGATAGATAGATAGATAGATAGATAGGAAGAAAACGCTTGTGAAAGTTACGCACCAAAAAACCCTCTATCACCTTCCAAAACTTGGAAGTTCATTTCCATTGAAATATGTTTTTTTCTCTATCCCTTTGCTTTCATTCTAGTTGAATTGAACGCATTTGAAGTTCTAAAGATTTCCTTCCGCTCCGATGCCTATCAACCATTTCTTCTGGCTTTCATGATTCTCCCCTTTTTCCAAACGCATCATTAATCCTGTTGAGCAGTAGGCCAGAACCGTTTATGTCTGATACACAGTCTAGAGATTACTATCCAATCTCCTAGATGCCATCAGAATTCCTCAGTTGGAGTAAAATTTCTATTGCAAATTCAGCTGAATGGATTAAGATCGATTGTTCTAACATTGTGGCTTAACAAAATCTATCAGTTCAGCGGTTAGTTAAACGTTGACCCCTCTAATCTGTGATAGACTTGAGATAATC
Source organism: Acanthosepion pharaonis (assembly GCA_903632075.3). Lineage (NCBI taxonomy): Eukaryota > Metazoa > Mollusca > Cephalopoda > Sepiida > Sepiidae > Acanthosepion > Acanthosepion pharaonis. The sequence goes on from CAHIKZ030004943.1 coordinate 1,317,458, forward strand.
TATATCACAGGGAAAACTCTTATCTCTGATAATAAAGTCAATTTCCTGCGAGTAGGCAGAAGTAGAAATGAAAAAAATATCTCAAATTTTATGTTTATTATGCTTTTCGCTTCATGGACGATATGGATTGTGAATTATATAAAATGATTATTTCTCCATTTTAACAATCTGAAAAAAGACTTGCTTGATGTTTGAACCTGAATAAAAGCCAGGATTTCGAATGCGGATCATCTCACAAGCCACGCCTACTCAGGAGATTGGATCACCGTAACAAAACGTACATCCACAGATATAGAGGGTGGGTTGGTCAAGGGACTTGAATCCCTCCTCATTTCTTACTGAAATTGAGAACAAAGCAAAGCATTAAAGTTGCCATGTTGTCTCGAATTTTACCAAATGTTATTGAATATGTCTGAAATTATTCGCTTTCTTTTCTATGTAACGAGTTAATTCAGGCCGTGAGCGAATATAACTCTCCACTACATCCTATCTTGTGTAGCTCTTAGTAAGTTTTGTTTGTTAGTTATCCTTACCAATCTCTCTTCTGTCATCCATTTACACAAGTTCGCCAGGTAGGTTACCAGATGCCTTCCTATGTCCGTCTTTCATTCAGTATGTCTTGTAAATGTCAGATACTCAAAGCCAGATTTGCTCACAAAATATCCTAAAAATCTTCAAATGTCTCTTTCTAATTCTTAGTATAAATATCCTATTTTTCAAAAATTTCCGATTTTCTTTTTTTAGTTCATGTGATTCTCATCATCCTTCTGTTGAATCATATTTAGGCTGCCTCAAGTCTCTTATTCATCGGAGAAGATCGTTCCGCATTCACTGCCATAGAGGATAATTTATATTACATAACAGTTCATCACTCCTTTCTTTGTTTTGGTAATGCGCAGAAGATTTAAGAGGTAATGGTACAAACATGGGCATAGTTTCTTTTCGAGCATTCAGTTATTATTATTATTATTTATTATTATTATTATTAGTAGTAGTAGTAGTAGTAGTAGTAGTATTTATTTCATTTCCTTTGATTTCTGGTGTATACTCACTTTTTCCGTGTTCCAACCAAAGACCTAAGGTCAGAAATGGCATCATGATATTTGAAAAAAAAACCAAAAAAACCCCCCAGAAAAAAAAAAAAAAAAAAAACCAACAAAAAAGTCAAAAAAAGAGAAACTAAGATTCATTACATTTTACATAGATAAAATTGTGGGCTGTACTTTTCAGCAGAATGTTTTGTATTTCTTTAAGGCATGGGCTACCAAGAATCACTTTAGTGAGTCTATTGGAATCTTTTTCAATCAATCCGAGGGCTCCAACATTTTTAAGATTACGATTTCAAGGTGCTTGTATTTTGGTAGATTTTTGAAGATCTTCTAGATGCATTCCAGTTTGCAGGGACTGCCATGTCAATAAGAAAGCATATTTTATATGTGCGATCTCTAATCACGATATCTGGACGATTAACTTTTTGTGTTCTGTCTGCGTGTATTATAAAGTCCCATAAAATTGTTACAAATCCTATCTCCATAATGAGGTCTGGCTGTGTTCATACCAATTTTTTGTAGTTTCTTTTCCGTAAAGGTTACATATTTTCCAATGCAGATAATGGCCCACTCTATCATGCCAGTTTTTATATTCAGTGGGTGCCAGTACAACCCGATACAAGATGGTAAATTCTTTCTGCGTATTTAACACAGAATCTGCATTTTGGTCTATCATAGTTTTTCAGTATATGTGCTTGGTACTTTCTAGCTTTCAAGCATTGGTTCTGTGCAGTTTCAATTTTTAACCCTGCACTATGTAGTCACTGATGGGTACGGAGTTTGTTTACATCATCTTATTTGGTACGGGCAGAATATATATATATATATATATATATATATATATATATATATATATATATATATATTACATTTGCGGTAACTTCTGAACCTTTTAGCCCACAAAATTTTAATTCTCACTCAAAGAAAAAGTCAGGCAAAGGCATTTTCGGATTAGTCAACTTCTAAAGACGCTAAAAGGATGAGCCCGAAACGCGATTTGCTTGTCGGGGACACTAAAATTAAGCAGGTGTGGAAGTTTAAATATCTGGGAAGTGTTTTGACAAAGGACGGTAAATGTGGGACTGAGATCCGTAGACGTATTCGTATGCCCAAGGAGGCATTCAAAAAGCTGTCAGAAGGATTTCCTTGGTTACAAAGAAAAGTGTACTGAGCTGTTACATGGCATCTGTCCTCCTTTACGACATTGAATGTTGGACGGTCTCCTTAAAGATGTAGAAGAGACTCGAGGTAACGGAGATATGGTTCTACAGAAGGATGCTGAGGATATCATGGACCGTGCATGTGAGCAATGATGAGGTCCTGAAGAGGATTCAAACGAGGAGGTGGCTTATACTTAACATCAGGAAGAAGCAGCTGAAGTTTCTAGGATACGTAATGCGAAAGGAAGGCCTGGATAATCTGATACTAACAGGTCGAATAGAGGGAAAGAGAGACAAGAGAAAACAACGCATGACATACGTGGCGGGCTGGATGACAGAACATTGTCTGGGTGAGGTGGCAAAGGGATGAAACTTATTGTGAGCTAAAAGCGATAGGGAGAAGTGGAGAGCCATGATTGTCTACGTCCTGAAAGGACACGGCACATAAAAAAAGAAAGAAAAACAACATGTAACCATATGCGAATGGAGGAAAGAGGGAGAGAAAAAGAGTTAAGATTGTACTGTTAATATTAGACGTTTCCTTATATGGCAACATTCGGCATTCATTAATAGTACAGCCAGTATAAACTCGCCAAAAGAAAGCATTATTATTATTATTATTATTATTATTATTATTTTTGTTATTATTATTGTTGCTGTAAGAAGCGAATCTGACCGTAGGGGTACAAAATAAGAAATCCTATATAGCTTTCATGTCAGCCAGTCTGATAAATATATACCAGGCACATTCATCAACGTTGGATTAGTGCCATATATCGACAAGTTTCGAAAAACTAGCGCATATACTTGCAGATGTGACCCAGCGAAAGATACTTTGAGTTCAAGTAACCCAGTCCGATGAGACGATCTTCAATTAATGGTGTTTTCAAGAAACTAGTTGTGACTTCCAAGATGCCTTGGTTGTCCCATCCATCATATGAAATAAATCCTCTTCGATACACGGCCACGATGCTCCCCTGCACTTTCTGTTCATGTAAAAAGATGTGCAGAGGATCGTTCTGTAGCAGACATCATCAACTAGTTAAGAACAGCCGTTGACAAGAATATATGAGGTATTAAACGGGATATGTTCTGTAATCCATGAGGAAAATACTTGTTTGGATCTCAGAGACTGGCTCTACAGAATCTCAAACAAAGAACGTTGCCAAATGACAGAAATCACATCACTTGAAGAATTTTAATACTGGCAAAAATAAGATATAAATCGAAGAAAAATTAATGATATACTTATAATGCCGACATTCCGCACGACACCAAAGAAAATGTAGTAAGGAAAAACGCATTAATACGAGAAAGAGCGAAAACAATTAACGACTTGTGCAAACTACAAAGTAACCGAAAAAGTTCTGTCCGTTTTTGATTAGTCATTGAATGAAGTTGAAATATATACGAAATGCGTGTAGCAATTGTTTTCAAATTCGGACAGCCGGAAGTAGAAACATCAGACGTTATAAAAAAACATGCGCACCGTGCCCGGCCATCAGTTATAAGTCTGACAGCTGTGAGAAAGATGGAAATGTCTAGAGATCTCGTTCGGGGCTGTTTGCTTTACGACTTCAAAGTGGGCTGATCAGCAGCTGCATAAAGTCACCGCATATGTCAAGCGTCTGGGGATAGTGCTGTGGATGAACGTACTGCAAGGCGTTGGTTTCGAAAATTCAAGTCGGGAGATTTGTCTCTCCATGATGAGCCTCGCAGTGGATGAACACAGGTCTTGAATGACGGAGTCCTGAAGGCGGCCACTTAAGAGGACAGTAGTCTAACGTGTGGTGAACTTGCAAGACAGTTCAACGTTTCCGGTGAAACAGTTAGACTTCACCTTCACCGCCTAGGTTCACCGCCTAGGTAAGACGTACAAACTGAGCAAGTGGGTTCCGCAAACGTTGTTGGAGGTTCACAAGGGACAACGAGTGGCACCCTGCGTATCGCTGCTTTCTCGCCACCATACCACATCCTTATTCAATCGAGTGCTTACCAGTGATGACAAGTGGGTTCTGTATGAAACTCCCAAGCGTTCCAGACATTAGTTGTCTCCTCAGGATGCTGTCCCTCACACCGCAAGACCGCCTATGCACCCACGCAAGATTATGCTTTGTGTCCGGTGGACAGGTCGTCAAGTGGTTCATTATGAACTGCTACCAACGGGCCAAACGGTCACTGGAGACCTATACTCGCAGCAATTGAAACGTGTGCAACAGGCATTGCGCCAGAAGGAGCCAGTACTTTTCCTCCATGACAACCTCAGGCCGCATGTCGCGCGAGTGGTCAGGGATACAATACATCAACTTCGGTGGGAGACTTTGTGCCATCCACCTTAGTCATCTGACCTTGCGCCATCCGATTACCCCCTCTTCCACTTCCTGGATAATCATCTTCGTGGAAAATCCTTCACGAAAGAAGCAGACTTGCGCAAAGCCCTCACGGACTTTGCGTCAAAACCCCCCGTTTTCTACCGCAAGGGCATTGAAAAGCTGGAGACACGTTGGCAGAAGGGGCTGGATGCCGATGGCGATTACTTCGAAGACTAAATATAAGTTACACATACTATGAAGCGTTTTAATTTTTCCTTTAAAAACGGACATAACTTTTTTGCTTACCTTGTATTTTCCTGAAAAATTGTTTTAAGAGAAATATTTTACAAATTTTACTTGACAGTTACACTGGCTGTTCGGTTCATGAATGCCGAATGTTTCCTTATAAGGAAACGGCCAATATTAACCTTACTATTTAATTCGCCAAGAGAAAAAATGTATGTGTTAAATCTACCAAGCAGCTAATATCAGAATCCAGGAGAATCATGCATAGTGTGAAATCGGTGTAATTATTTAAAATGTTGGGGTTGCACTCAAAATTCTGGTCTTGAAACTTTGGGTCAACAAGATTTCTCAAAACTCAAGGACTTTTGGCGAATACTCGCAGAATAGAGGAAGGGAGTTTTCTGAAATACTACTATTTTGGTTTCAATTCTGTTTTTACGGCGATATTCTGGTCAACTTGTATGTTACCTGGGAGATTCTTAGTAAAACTGTCCATTCCTTTTCTCACGGGGCTCAGAGCACCGATTTCGTTTGGTACAGTCTCAGTCTTCATTCGGCACACCCTGATAATCTCGATGTCCAGGTTTTGTATTTTGCAATTTTTAGATAATTTTCATGGATATATTCCTCTCAGATGGTACAGCTATATCAATAAGCATACAGATACTAAATCTCTTGACATTTATGATAATATCAGGTTTGTTGTCTTTTATTTCTCTGTTAGTTTGAATTGGCACGTCACAGAGGAAAGTTACATCGTTATTTTGGGTAACTGTGTCTGGTTGGTGCTCATACCATCTCCCAGATGTTTCGATTTTGTACTTCTTGCATATATTCCAGTGCACATATGTCGCTACCTTGTATTATTGTGGGTATATTCATTTATTGCTAGTGGTCGACAGTTTCATCATATTTTCCGCAGATCATGCATTTCAGGTTAGTTCCATCTTTGATTATGTGACAGTGAGAGGATCTGGTTGCAAGGCTTTGGTCCTGAGCTGCAATAATTAAGCATTCTGTCTCAAATTTCAACACTGTGCTCCTCAGGCTCTAATGAGTTTTCTCTTGGTCTATATCTGTTTCTTTCATTCTTTTTAGGTATCTGACATGCAACGCCTCCCAGTTTGTTTTTTTAATTTTATTTGGCCAAGTAGTTTGCATTCTTTTTTACTCGTGTGACATAGATGTTATCCGCTTGTTATTTTGCCGGTAGGATTTTAGGTATATTGTTTCCTGAAGAGTGCAGCTTCTTTGATGATGGGGTGGATTTGGTTTGTTACTATTTGTAGGAGAGGGTCATTGGTATTCGTGAGATATGATTCCAATCCGATTGTTGCGATTTTCAGAGTTAGTTCAAGTTGGATTATGCATCGGCCTCATAAAGCCCTTGGTATGAACAACCTATCAACACGTGTGGTGCATCCTTATATGGATAAAGCATTTTTCTGGTCTTAGTGCCCAATCTAATATCATTCAACTTTTTTGCTTTCTAGTATCAAACGCACTCGTCCATAATATTCTTTTCGGATCTTTTTCTTCCTAATTGAATGCTGTATTCCGTCTCCTTCATTAATTCCTAAGTGTTTGTATGTATCACCTTGGTCTATTTCCTTAGTCTTGTTGATATCAATGTCTAAATCTGTAGCTTTTTTTTTATTTAGCACATTTGAAGTTGGTTTTGAAACATTTGTCGATTCTGAACGACATCCTAATTTCTTCGCTGAAGCTTTTGACAATGATGAGTCGGTTCTTCTGCTTGTTGTTATTCTGGACAAACGTTTTAAGACCATCACTTTAGATTAGGTGATTCAGTTTGCCATTGTGTGACGTGTATCATTAGCTACTGTTGGCGCTAAGACAAAGTAGAAGAGTAGTGGTGGAATTCCCCTCTTTTGGTGCTGATTGGTCTCAATGATGGTGACCCGTTTGTCTGGTTTAGGATTCATGTAGTCTTCCAGTTTTTCATACTCTCTGTTATGAATTTAATCGTTGTGAAGCATACTCTGTATATTTTTAGGCTCTCCTGTATACATGAGTGTGGTACACGGCTGAACACCTTTCCTTAGTCGATCCATGCAATCGATAAGTTTCTTTACCTTGTTTTTCCAATATTGTTTTATTGATAAATAGTTGGTTCTTACATATATAATTTCCTCTTTTACATCACTTCTATTTTGCTTGGAGGAAATAGTTTCTCTCAATGAAGTAATCGGTTATGATGAAAGTGAGGATCTTATACATTGTTGCTAGGTAAGTAACAGGCCTATAGTTCTTCGGGTCTAACGTCTCTTCTGTTTTTGGGTGTAGGTAACTTACTCCCCACATGAGCCATTTGGAGCACCTTTCTGTGTTTATGATTATATTGTATGCGCGTAAGAGATCTTGCTGGGTGCCAGATAGTTTTTTTTAGCCAAAAATTGACTAATCGGTCTATTCCCGGTGATTTCCAGTTGGTGGCGGCAGTTTCAGTAATATTCAACTCCAACCATTTTGGGCATTCTATTGTGTGTGCTGTTCCGGTCGTTGCTTGATCTATGTAGCTCTTTTATCATGGATTTTGCAGTTGTCCCACATCTTACACCAGAACTTTTCGACTTCCTAGATATTACGGTCATTTATTTCCATTTTATTTTTTTTCCAATTCTCGATATCGTTTCTTGATATTTTCTCTGAAGATCTTTTCTTTTTTTTTTTTTTTTTTGTCAGATTATTCATTTCTGTTTTAATATCGCCTGATTCTCTGTTCCTTCGCTTGAATTTGTTGTTTCAGCTTCTCTTTAAATTTTGATACGCCAGTCTTATTCTTTATGTCGAGGGCTCCGTTTCAGTTGTATCCATTTTCTTTCTTTCATTTTGGTGCCATTGTCTACTTCAATCAGAAGTGACAATTGTCCACGGATTTTATTTATTGCGTTTTCGGTTTTTTTCTTTCCAACCTGGCATTTTCCTTTTTCGTTTACATTATGTTTTAATTTTTCACCTATTGTTTCTGCCATCGTTGTCGAGGCTGCGAGTATTAAATGAATAATTTCTGTCAGGTTCATCGTTTTTTTATTTCTTTCCTCTTTTTTCTCATTGATTGGTTAACGAGGTTCATGGTTTCCTTCACGTGACGGTTCTTTCTTATTTCTGGAATTGTTGGTCTTTCCTCGAAAGACAGCTCCTTTACATCCTCCCATTTATATTGGATGTTTTTTGTCATCTTTGTTTCTCTATCATATTTGTAATTATCTTTCTCTATTTGCCTATGTACCTCAGAGGGATTATTACAATGATTTCTATTTGTTACTCTGCATGCGTGTCTTCTGATTTGTTGGCATTAGGCCCCTCGATGTTCACGTTTAATCTATATTTGTTCTTTTCTATATCAGGTATTCTTTTTTCCTGATGATGTGAGGCCTGACATTCGCTAGTTTGTTAGCATCAATGTTTAGTCTTGAAGGTTTTTGTTTTCGCCAGATATTATAGGCATCATTCGTCATTGTTCTAGATGTTGGTTTTATCGTAGCAGAATAAAATAATATAATGACTTCAATATACTCTTCCCTAGACTATTTATTTATTATCCATTTTGTGGTATTTTCATTTAATGAATATAAAGACACTCTGTGAGGATTGTCCTCGGCGTGGTTTTCCTCTAGTTCGTCACTGGGGATCGCGGTCCTTTTTCATCCGCATCAGGACAGATGCGGTTTAGCAATATCTTTCGTTTTGTCAGCATAATAATACGTGGGGGCTGATTCGTGGGCGCAAGAACATATACATACCATGGTGGACCATCACTGCTGCTGCTCATTTTTTTTTTTTTACTATTGCTATTATTAAAAACAACGGTTATTATTATTATTATTAGTATTATTATTACTTTGATTTCTGCTGTACACACATTTCCTTCCGGGTCCCAACAGGAGGCATAAGGTCAGAAATGTTTTTATAACATTAACATTTTCAGATTCTTTTAATACAAAATAATAATAATAATAATAATAATAATAATTTACCAATGATAAAAAATGTCGGCGTATTAAATGACTTTACCCATGTGTTACTGGGTTGCACTGCATTTTCCCGAAGTCGTTTTTTTCAGTTCCCGCTCTGTTAACAGCTTGAAACTAAAACCTAAAACTGCCACTATCAACTGGTATTATCAGTGCAGATGATATAACATTTGTACAACAATATGTTACCGACATTACACACAAAATTATTGATTGATGGATTACATATTAAGATTGTGTAATATTTTCCAATTAAAAGGAAATATACTTCGAGATATTTATTTTTTTAAATTTTTAAATTTTTATATATATTTATTTTTTAGACATTTTTGAATTTTTATATATATTTATTTTTTAGACATTTTTGAATTTTTATATATATTTATTTTTTAGACATTTTTAAATTTTTATATATATTTATTTTTTAGACATTTTTGAATATCTTCAAAGATTTGTGCTACAAACAAATGTCAGGCGTTCAAGAATTCAAAAATTTTCATAGGTTAAAAGAATTTAAAAAATAAAAAGAGGAATGACTGACGTCTTAGGCGATTTATCATGTTCAAAGGATTAACCGCTTTCTTCTCTTTTTATACGACGTAGCTGAATTTTTTTAATGAAATTATCTCACAAGAAAAGCATCAGTGAGGAGCGAACACTATACACTTAGAAATGATCCTCTTGTTTGCAAATATAGATGGAGGCGCGATGTGGAAAGATAATATAGCTTTATTACGGTTTCTGAATGTATTCCAGTATATCTAATAAAATCTTTTTATTTATTCACATAAATACCTAGCATCATGATTCATTCACAGAAGATTTTCTTCCTTATTTTCGTGCATCAGTTGCATTTAGGCTTGGTTTGTTTGTTTTCTTTTACGGTATATCAGATTCAATGGGTTATTTAATGCCGACAAGTTTTTATTGCTTGCAATATTTTTGTTCAAAAATGTATTGCTGGTAATATTATTTTGCAAAACTGTATTGATGGTAATAAAGTATTCCTGACAATATTTTTTCTTCCAAAATTCATTTTTGCTGATAATGTTTTTACAAAAATGTATTGTTGTTATTAAAACCTATTTTGACATTTTCACACTGTTTTGACCCCAGTTTGGGGTTAACTATTTTCCCATAGCTGGGATCCTAACAGGAGCTACCACCCTAGGTCAAGTGGACCTAAGAACACCAGCAATTAAGATGTGTTCCCATGCTCCTCGAAGCCTCCTGATCAGAGGCCTTGCTTTTGGATGTAGTTTATCATCATACCCAAGATGGGTTACATTTTCTATTCGTTAATTAAACAGCGGATAAGCTGAATAGACGAGAGGTACTTTCGTCGAATATTCTATAAAATAGTTTCGTTAAATCTAGGCTCTCAAAAGTATGTCATTTACGGCGCCAAAATCGTTCATTAATGTCTAAACTGCAATAGTTTTTTTTAGATAAAAACTGGATTGAAACAAAAGAGCATTATGTGTCATGACTGTCCTTCGTCGGATCTTGCCGATATGCTCTACAGAATCTTAAAAATGAGAACTTTAAGAAATAATGAAAACTCATCACTTGAGGATATTCAACAGCAGCAACAAATAAAATGGATATATATAACGCGAACAGGAAATAATGCCTGTCAAGATTTCGACGTTTCACACAAATGCAAACAAAATGTTAGGAAGAAAATCTCCATCAGTATTTGATAGAGCGAAAATACTGTGTGGAATTATGAATCTAATTTTTCTTAAAATCTGGTTTAAAAGAAATATTTTATAAATTTCAACCTGCAGTAATGCTGTTTGGGCAACAAATGTCGTATATTTCCTTATAAAGAAACGGCTATACTCACCATTACCATTATAAGCCAATGAATTCGGTTTTGATTTAATTTATTCTGCAATTTTTCGAAATTTCGAACATAGTAAAATCTTCATCAACAAATGTCTGAAGGTGGCAAGTGAGAAAAATACATTTAATTTAAAATTATTTCACAGTCCATTATCATTTGCTTTATCACATAGTTCTACAAGGCAAATACTTTCTGTTTCATATACACCTTTTAAACAAATCAATTGTTGGTTGTATTTCTACAGAGTTTGCCGCCTTCCTACAAATTCGTCCTAAAAATTAAAATTTACATAAAATCATTTACTTGAATCTGACCGCAATTTTACTCGTTTGAAATTCAGTAACTAAATACATATTTCATTGCCAGTTAATATAATTTCCAAGCATAAATTTTAGTCTTTAAATCGCGACCAAAAATGCTGAATATTTTTCTGTAAATTCTTGTCGAATTCAGAATCCATGATTCAGAATTTACCCTAAGATGGGTGAATAAAGTTTTGTTTTTGAATGAATGTACAAGCAATAAATGAAACTGGGTAAGCATCAGATACACAACAAAGATTTCATTAGCATTGTGCAATCGATGTTGTTGAAAACTTTTGCATCAGTCTCATCATTACATAGTGATATTTTATTCAGGAGAATCGATTTTTATAGTGGAACGCCAAGAGTTAATATGAATCAGTCATGTCGTTGCATAAACGAGGTCCTGTTTGAAAATAAAGGCTCTGCGTCAAACAAGAATCGCCTGCAAAGATATAACGATGGAAACTAACAAATTTATTTCAATGTAAATACATAAATATCAGGCATTTATCTTCGAAGAGTTGCCATGTGTGTCGATAGATAAAAAAAATATTTACATTCATATTGACAAAGGGCCTCTCTATCACTTTCATTTTCACTCTCTACGTATCTTTCTCTCTCTTTATCTCTCTCTCTCTCTCTCTCTCTATATATATATATATATATATATATATATATATATATAGATATGCATATATATATATTTATATATACTTTCATATGCATACCTATATGTATGCATATATATATATATATATATATATATATATATATATATATATATATATATATATATATATATATATATATATATATATATATATATATATATATATATATATATATATATATATATATATATATATATATCCCTGTCCCTCCACAAGTATTGGAACAGCAAGACCAAATCATTTTTTTGTTTTTCATTTAAGACATTCACATAGATTATTTTTATAGAGGCGTTTTTTCACATGATAAACTCGAAATTCTGTAAATAAAAATCAAGGAAAACTTACACCTCTCCTTAAACCATGAAATTCCTCTCAGGGTTGGGTGTGGTTATTTCCTCTGGTTGAGGACCCCTATGATATGGTGTACCTATGAATATTAATGGGTATGTCCCAATCCTCATAAATACGTTGGACACGATATTAAGTGGGGATAATATGCTGTCTAAGTAGTCCACCTCTAGCAGTGGTTTACCTAATTCACACCGCTGGCGAGTATTGTATTTTGTTGATATTATAAAGATTACCATTTCATTTCCAACCAGCGTTTTGGTTATTCATCATTCAGTAACCTTTCCTAGGTTACCCCAGTGTTACAAGGATTTTTGTTGGTCTCTCGTTCAACAGCGCCTCACATATAATACTCAAGGTGGTTGCAGTCTGGAGAGTTAGGTGACCATATGTAAGGGTGATGTGGTCGCAGACATTGAGTGAGATTCATGATTGGGTTATTCTGATTATGTAGCATGGTGCAAAGTCTGGTGTCTGTTGCCAAACATAGTGTCTTCCAGCAGCCATCCTCTTGACCCAGTGCAGCGCTACCTCCTCAAGGCATTTGATGTAGTCCTCCGTGTTGAGTCTGAGGCCCTGTGGAAAGATGAATGAAGGCGAATGACGTTTCTAATTCTCCTGTGGGGGAAATTGCGTCATGCTTTTCTTTCTCTCACAGACGATGCGCAACTGAACCTACTATACTGTGCAGTGGACAAAATAAATTTAAAAAAATAACTATGTGCATGCGCAAAATTAATAATAAAAAATGGCGACAATTTAACACATCGAAGTGATTTACTCAGCATAGCTTAGATGTGACACAAGGCTGAAATTATGAAGAACCCTTTGAGTATCGAACTCACTTGTAACTCTTATAGCGAGACAAGACTGCTTTAACAGCAAGTCGAAGTAGCTAGGTTTGTTTAAAATATCTCTACATCTACAAAATGATATCTCTTCATGAGATTTTTATGAACTTGCAGAATATGAGTACAGTGATATTTAACGGTTATCCAAGTGGGTTGTTGTTATAGTGAAACACACCTATTCTATTGTTAATAGAATCTCCAACCTATAATAAGTAGGAGTAGTAGCAGTCGCTCAGTAAGTCGTTCAGCGAGTTGTTGAGTGGCATTTGGATGCCGGTTAGGCATTAGGATATTGTTTTCCTAGGTTCAACATAGGCAACCCATCCCGGAATTAGGTTAGATTAGGTTTTTGTATCTTTTCTTTTAGTTTTTCTTTCTTGTTCTGGTAAACTTAGCTAGGGTGTATTTGCTCATTGGTCCCTTTTATTTCTGTCCCCATTTTTTTTCCTTTAGTTTAACTCCCCGTCCCCTCCCTCGTTTAGGTGGTCAGAGATGTCAGTTTTCTGGTAGATGCGGGGCGCCTTTCGTTTCGTGTGTGTGTTTTCGTATGAAAATAAGACCACACTCATTCTTCCCAAGCATTCACACAGGCAAACACTCATTCATACACACATGAATGAGTGTTTGCCTGTGTGAATGCTTGGGAAGAATGAGTGTGGTCTTATTTTCATAAGTCCCGCATCGATTTCGTCCGGTTAACTGATATTTCTGCCACATTCAAAAGTTTGTGGGGGGTTTTATTACTAACACTATTTTTGTTTGGTTTTTTGTAAATATATTTTGTCATTTTGTATATATGCATTGGGGATCTTTTTAAAAATTGTTGTTTTTATGCCCCTCCCCCACAGACAATATTTGTACATAAGGGGAGTATTTAGGATTTTCATTGAGTCAAAGAGGTATTTTGGTGGATGTAGTATGAAAGGTATGGATAAATGTGTTGTTTTGGTGAAAGGATTATTGTTCTGTATGATAGGGTCAGTGGTTGTGGCTAGCTAAGTTTTATATTAAGACAAGAGATGACCGTCTATTACCCCAACCCCCTTTTTTGGCCTTGTGCCGCATTTATTGTATATACAATAATAAATATTGTCGCTCAGCGAGTTGGTCTGAGTTCAGTCTGAAGTCGGACGATCGGCTGACCGGTTGAACGCTGCCTTCGGACGGGGAGGAACCCGAACGAGGCTACGCCGAAGGGCGGAGTCTCTTTCGGGGAGGTAAACCGACCCTGAACCCGTTTATACGGTTTTAAACGGGCATATTTTTGGCAGAGCCCACGGGCTCGGATATCCCACGTTAAACCGGCCTTGTGCCACATGATGCCCACGTGGGGGGGGTGACTAAATACCGTCGCTCAGCGAGATGGTCAGTCAGTCGATGTCGGACGACTGTTAGTCGGATACTAGAAGTATCAGCGATCACCACTAGATTTCTCTGAGTCATTAACTATTATATCAAGTTCCTAACGTATTGTACGTCGAACCTATTTTAGGACCGACTTAGTGAAATACAAGCCTCCACTGTGAAACTACTCTACAACAGTTGTGCTGGGTGACAGTAGAAAAGTACGTACAGCAAATAAATAGATAAGAAACAGTTCAAGTTTGAAAAAGAAGTCCTAACTAAAAAAAAATTACGGTGAATATATAAAATTGAATAAAGACGCTAATATAGATTAAAAATATAATTTTAAAAAAGATTATGAACAACATAAATTTGATAAATAATGTTTTTATAAAATAGCACAAAAGAAATAAAGAAAAAAATTAACATTATTAAAACGATATAACATAAAAAAAATTGTATTTTAATGTTTGGAATCGCTTTTTCTGTTTCCCAAGAGACTCAACAAATTAACAGGTCCAGTCAACATCGGGAACAAAGTTTGACACAATGCATTAATTTTGGGCGTCGAGTCGCTGTGCTTTCAGGTGAATAAGGCAAGAGCAATGGCTGCGTCGACTTTCAGGAACTGTCAAATGATATTTGAGAGGTGATTAGGAGCAACCCTAACCCCAAGTGTTAATAGACTTGGGGTCACTATAGGTTGGAAGCGAACAGACGAGTGAAGAACAAGAGTTTGGAAATGAAAAAAAAAGGAAATAAAAAAGCATGTGTCGATGTTCACAATTCGCGAAATTAGACTCATTTTAAGCTTAATTTTTGCGTTGAAATCGCGGGAAAATTATCGCAAAGGTCAAACGAAATGAAATTGACTGATCTATTTTATCGGCAAAAATGTGCCGAATTTTATCTCCCGTTCAATCTGGAAGAATATTAAGATTCAAAAGTGGTATACTTTTTTCAAATCACTATTGATGCTGCATATACCTAACATACACACACACACACACACACGCACACGCACAGATATATGATAATGCATATGCATATATATATATATATATATGTGTGTGTGTGTGTGTGTGTGTGTTGTGTAACGAATTATTAAAGAGGCGAAAGTTTTCCATTTTGTTCCATAAATGCCCATAATTGATTTAAATTAATTTAATTTGAAATAGTTATAATTTAACAAAATTAGATAATTGACAGTAGTTTCTGTGTATTTTTGCGGAACGGTACACTTTTTCATCGTACCCCATATAACGGATGCCATCATTCTTTGAAAATTTCATTAAATTCCAACGGGCATTTATGGAACAAAATGGAAAACTTTTCTTTAATAATTTTAATGCACACACACACACACACAACACACACACACACACACACACACACACACACACACACACACACACACATATATATATATATATATGCATATGCATTATCATATATCTGTGCGTGTGCGTGTGTGTGAATTTATTTATATATCCTAATATGTATATATATATATATATATATATATATATATATATAATAGCAGTAGAGCCCGGCGTTACCCGGGGATGTAACAGTAAGAGATAGATCAAGTATCGACCATCATAAAGACTGAAAAATAAAATTGACAAAGATTATTGTTTAAGGTTGACGGACACGCATGTCTTAATTAGTTTTTTTTTTTTGTTGTTTTTTGTATTTTTTTACGAATTGGTCAAACCCAAACTCAAACAAAAACATTGTTTTCAATCGTTATGAGTTTATCGATTGAATAGAATTTTATTATAAACAATTGTCTTGTAAATGGAATTTTTAAAGCATTCTGAATGTAAAAATAAAGAAAAAAAGTGTGCAAGACAATAAGAAACACTACCTGCCAAAAAAAGTGAAGTTTTGTTGAAATCGGTTGAAAAATGTAGTAAATCTGATCCCATATATAAACGATCACACACATATACACACACACAAACAACCTGGGTTTTATAAGTATAACTCGATATGAGTTGTCCCCCTTTCATTCTCGCGATGCCTCTTAATCGTGTTTTCAAATTGATTTCGTGCAAAAAAAAACTGTGTTTTTCCAATTTTTGGAGCTGTCAGAACCACCGCAAGGTAATTTTACGTAGTCCTGTGAAGTTTTGATGAAATTGGTTGAAGAATGTAGGAAATCCGATCAAGTATATAAACGTACAGACACACACTCACACACACACAATTTGCGTTTTATAATAAGTAAATATATATATATATATATATCCTAATATATATGCATATATCCTTATATATATATATATATGTATATATATATATATATATATATATATATATATATATATATATATATATATGAAACATTTTTCAGAGTTAACCTGCAGAAAAAGATAATATGTATAAAGGTACAAGACAATAGGTAAACTGTACTATTAGCCGACACTTTTCCTTTTGTTTTTAAAGCAAAAATCAATTGAACTTATTAAAAATTAACTATTAACAACAAAACAAAATATCCTTAGCAACTAGAAGAATTTACGCTATTGCATTCATATTGTCAACTGAAAATGACGTAATTATTGTTGTGTTGACGCATTCTGTATCAAAAAGCAAAAGTAAATATTTGAAAAGTGCCTAGTTGAAGAGAAGGATTCCAGGTCTGTACCAATGTTCACTTTTTCGGTGACGTTCCTGAGTTACATAAGCAAACAGTTCTGTTAATAGACCCCCTGTCTACTTCACAAAAAGAATCATGGTTCATACCACTGACTACATTGAAGTGTTGGATAAAGTTAGAGTGAGAGCGGCTGAATATTTTGCACAATGACTCTTTTCCCAAGCAAATGGTTCACGAGGCTCAAGAATGGTTGAAAACTTTCACGATCATATCAGCCGCGATGTACATGTTGTCCACTGAAACAGTGAATAATATAAAACAAAAATAACTTTTGCAAACACATGTTTTTTTTTTAATTTTTATTTTTGTACCCTTTGAATCTTGTTTGGAAACATTTTTAAATCCCATTTCAGAATCTTCTGAATCGAAGTACTGGTGATGACGAGTTAAGTCGAGCGACGACAGGTAGATGCTGATGGATCGTCAAGTACACTCTGTCGCATAGCTTCCACCGCTGTGCAAAATGTGCGCTTAAGACCTCTTCCCGGAAGATCGCCGACTGATCCAGTTCTTTCAAACCGTGCGATTAGATCTCGAATCATGTTATTTTTTATCAAATACTCTGACATTAAAACGTTGCCGGTATTTTCTCTGAGATTGAAGGAGTGATCTTTAATCTGAGTAGAAAAACTCAGTGAGTTTTACTCATTGCTAGACATCATACGTAGCCATTTTAATCGCTAAGGGATGCTCTATAACCGGCGAAAAATGAAAATATAAAAGACTGAAACCTTACAAGTTATGACTTTTTAAAATCTTCACTATCTCAGTGACCAGCTCCTAACTGTAATAATTTCACTCCCTTAGATCAATGGTTCCCAAACCGTGCGACACGCCTCATAAGTTTCGGTCAAAGAGGAAAGCAGATGAGTTTGAATGATTGAAAAACAATCAAAGATTTAGAAACAGTTGTAAAAAAAATTCATATGCCAAATATAATTATGATTTCAAAATTTAAAATATTATTATGGAACACTTTTAATTGAAAGCATGTGTCCCACTATAAATAGCTATAAATAAATATTGACCGATTTTATCATTGTGATATTTTTAATTACATCAAGTATTAGGAATATATAACTGGGTTCCGTAAATTAGCGGAGAAAGTTATCAATCATTATCCGCGGTTATCTCCCTTTAACTCTCTCTCTCTCTCTCTCTCTTTCTTTCTCTCTCTCTCTCTTTCTCTCTTTTTTTTTAATTTCTAAATGTATTTTCATCGTCTAAAATGTGGTGATCCACGAGCAAATTTTCCTTCCAAAAATGTGGCCCAATGAAAAATAGTTTGGGTACCACTGCCTTCTCATCAACAGTGGTAAAGTAACATTGAAGAGAGTTATCGCTGATATAACTGATATAATTGAAAATATGAAAGCAAACTACCTGAGGCTCGGAGATGGTGTCTGATCTGTTTTCCTGTTTCAAGGCGGTTTTATTGAATAATTTCTTTAACATGCGCAGTGATCTTTTTTTCATTTATTACCATTATTTTTCATTACTAGATTTTTTTTTTTGCAAAATGAAAATCTCAAAGTATTTAGTTTAGTTGAATTTATCGCTAATCTTTTTTGTCCAGATTTGCAAATCTACGTTTGGTTCAATTCTGCAAGCGAATCGATGACATTTGAAAAAGTTGATATTTTGGAAAAATACTTTGACAAAAACCCTACTTCGGGGCTTTTACGCACACTAGTAAAGCCAACTGTATTTTTTACATCATTACCTGTTTGCACACCTCACAAAATTTGCTTTTGATTGGCCAATGCATGGCTATTTCAGAGGGAGTGACGGACGGTCTAACGGAAGTGATAGAATGAAAAGTGAACTTTTGTCCTTGGTTTGTAAAAGTATTTTTGTATTCCATCTTGGATTTTACAATTAACAAAGTCTAACGTAAACGTTAAACTTAACTCAAAAACGTAGTATTTGCGGATATGTTTAAATGGACTTTGGTCGTTGTTTGTTGTCATGAAACCTCCTCTATTCCTATTTATCAAGCATAACTTAATCTGTCGTGAGAAGAGAAAAGTTGAAGTGAGAATTGGAAGATTTTACTATGCCACACTTGAATCTGGAAGATATCACACCATTTATGCGCGCCTTCAAACGATTAGCGCCAATAGCAAATCCACATGTCACTCGAACACGAGAAAAGCTTAAAGTTCATAGTTATTAATTACAGAATAAACACATTTTTTATAATAAAGAATAAATGTTTTAATACCGTTTAGATATAAATGCATACAATGTTTTATTAAATGGTTTAAATAATAGGCAAAAAGAACTTTAAAATGAGAAAGTGTGGCGGTTTTGCACAGACAAATTTTTACACAACACATTTTAATCGATGATGATTTGATATTGAAACGTATGAAGTGGCATAATAGTTTATCTCACTTCAAAGAGACTCAGTGAACAGCTTCGAAATTCAATGGGATGACATGTGTTCATTTTGCTCGAATACCGATGAAAAATCCCGAATGTCTTTCTCCCTGCACTCTTTTCCGACATCAGATATCTTGAGAAATGCCTTGACGTCGACATGCCACGATGATTGATGTTTAGGGGTCAAATCTCTCTCCCATAACTTTGTTACTGTCTGGGCTATAGTAAATTTAATGTTACTCCAACTGGTTTCAACATATACACAAGTTCATTATTATGATTATTTTCAGATTTCAGAATATAACCAAAGCTGAGGATAAAGGGAAAATATGTATAAAGGGAAATATGTTCCGAGAATAATAATTACAATATTTTATGTTTCTTTATAAGGAAACATTTGGCATCCATTGTCCTAGGAGCCAGTAATGCTATCATTTAAAATTTATAAAGTTTTTGTCTCAAAACAACTTTTCTAGAAAATAGCTATTGTCGATATTTAAATAAGATAATTTTAATATATTTATTTATTTGTCGATTAATAAAGGTTTCCTTCCTCGCCATTTATTTGAAGTAGTGTGGAATATAAACATATTTTGTCTTCGAGGTACATGTGTTATTCATTTTAGCGGTTTCTACTGTTGAAAATCCTCAAGTGATCTGGATTCTGTTATTTGGTAGAGGTTTTGTGTTTCTGTTTCTTTTTCTTTTTGTTTCTGTAAAGCCAGTCCAAAAGGTTGGAAGAATAATGCATTCGCTAAGACATACGGAATTCACTTGCTCAAAGCCATTTTTAGTGATGGAACTGCGAAAGCAGATGTATGCAGCTGAGTTTAGATATTCTTAAACGAGTAATGGTGCCATACATGACAACCATAGGAAAGACTTGATCTGATGAGGCATTTAAAAAACAAGATTTTCAGGTTATTCGTTTCACATAGTGCAGCCTATTCTATGTTCAATTTCCTTTTCTTCTATACTAAATTTGTTATAACTCTTTGGGACACCGTGATATTTGATGCGTTTATTATTTATTAATTCCACAACGTGAATTTCAAAGACATTGCTTCTGTTTTGGAAATATTTATTTTGAGTCTTATTTTTATTTATTTATTTTTTGGAATACATGTTAGAGGATGTTGATTTTCCTTTCAAGGTCATTATCATCCTACCTATAAATACCTATATCGTCAGCATAGCCTCTTCATACATTGACCTCTTGAAGAAAGCAGGATCATTGTCTTCTAACATTAAATTCGTTTGGGTTGTGGTATGGAATGCGTAAATGATTCGTGCACATCTCTTCAGATCTCATGCGAAAATCATAGTATAGTAAAAATTAAATAGACGAGAGGTGAATATTCTATTTGTCGTACTTTTGATGAGGTTTTAATTGATGCCATAATGGGCTTCTCTCCCGTCATCTAAGATTTTGTGGACCAATGATGTTCCTCTAGATCGATGCACTCAGAATACGTGTGTGTCCGTCTGAGTGTTCGTATGTGTTTTAGTTTATAATTAATAAGTGAGTATATGTAAACGATGCTAGTGCTCACGCGTAGATCATTAGCAAAGTCTAGGATCTCGAGTGTGATTCTTTTTTATTTTAAAGAAAAGTAAGCGTTTGACAAGATACGAGACAAAAATTTAATTGAACTGCGAGGAAAATGTAATTTATCTAACATTAGAATAATCCAGAATATACACTGGGATAAAACTGTCTGCATACGGATAGAAAATAAATTGCATATATACACTTAAATTAGATATGTGCATAAGGCAAGGGAGCGTTTTCTCACTGGATTTATTTATCCGTTAAAGCAAGACAATTCTAATTGAACTAAACGACCTGCAATGAGCTATGCAGATAAAACGGTGTTAATGGCACATAGACTGGAAAATGCAGAACCTCAAAGATAAGACATTAAAGGAAAACGCGAAGAAAGGATTAACTATCAATTCTAGAAGATAGAACTGTGAATGTGGTTTTGGGAAACGAATTGATGCAAGTGAACACACACCGAGAAAAGTAGCAATTTAAGAAAAGAAAAAGAAAAGACAGTGTTTAACAATATTTCAAGAGTATATCCGTCTTCTGCAATTTAAACTTAAAAATTACAAACACGTATACAAAAAAATATAAAGTAAATATGGTTTGGAGAAAAAGATTTTTATTGGTAATTAACACGAAAAGAGAATAAAACTCGGCCAGATTGAATGAAAATGCAACTGAAACGTAAGTAATATTATGGAGATCTCGTTTAACTTGGAAATTCCCGTTAATTGATTAGTTAGTAGGAGTAATTACCCAAATAGTTTAGCATAAATCTTATGAAAATCTCCAGTCATTTTCTTAATTTCCCCGGGTGGTACGTTAGTATTTTGCTTATATAATTTCCATGCGCTTTAAGGGTGGATTCTGGTCATTTTCTCAGAATACGACGATTGTCGGAGTCACAGTCCTTCATGATAAAATGTTCCGTAAATTGTGTTGTTGACACATTCTTGGGTCAGACCGGTGGCCATTAACCCATTTGTTTAATTATTCTGTTGTCTATTTATTATTATTATTATTATTATTATTATTATTATTATTATTATTATTTCCTTTGATTTCTGGCATTTACACATTTCTTTCCGGGTCCTGCTCAGGGACCTAAGGTTAGAAATGACATCATGACACTTTCCACTGAAAAAAAAAAATTACATGGATAAAGCCCTTCGTAAAATGTAAGCTGTACTTGTGAGAACAGTTTTTTTTTTATTTCTTTGAGGCATGGACTTCCAGGAATCCCTTCAATTAGTCTACTGGAATCATTTCCAACCAATCCTAGGGCTCCAACTACAAAAGGGATTGTTAACATTATTATTATTATTATTATTATTATTTGTGTATGCTACCTGCTTTGTATCCTGTAGAGCCGAGTCCTTAGGCCCTAGAAGATAAATGGCATTTAATTGATAACTCTTTTCTTAGTATATGGGATGTTCTTAGTAGGGCGTTCTTCTGGGCCACTTTATGTAGATGCTACCTAGGCACTGTTAGTAAAATTGTCCATTCCTTTTCCTACGAGGCCCAGAGCTCGGATTATTACTATTGGTACAGACTTAGTCTTCATTCACCACATCCTGTTAATCTCGATGTCCAGTTTTTGTATTTAGTGAATTTCTCAATAATTTTCATGGTAATCTTTCTCTCAGATGGTACTGCTACATCAATAAGTATACACATCCTGAATTTCTTGTCTCTTATCATATTAGGTAACTGCCTGGTTGGTATTCATACCATCTCTAAGAGTTTTTGATTTTGTGCAGCTTGCGTATCTTCCAGTGCTCATATGTTGCTATCTTGTTTGTGGGTATATCCATTTTTTGGTAGTTCCAGGCATACAGAGATAACATGGTCGACAGCTTCAGCATATTTTCCGTGGATCCTGCATTTCGGTTCCATACTTGATTAAGTGATAGTGATAGTATCTGGTTACAAGACTTTGCAATAATTCGACTTTTTGTCTCTGCTTTCATCCCGGTGCCTCTCAGCGACTGATGTGTTTTCTTTTGGTCCATACATGCTTGTTTTGTTTTTTTCAAGTATTTCCCATGCAATGCCTTGCCCTCTGGGTTTCTGTTTTACTCATTTGGCGGAGATGGCATTTAAACAACTGATTTTCGAATGGTGCATCCTCATTTCGGTAAACATTTTTCTGGTCTTGGTCTTCCATCTTTTAATGTCATTCAACTTTCATTTAATAATGTTGAAGCTGTATGATTCTACGCCTATAACTAAGGTGCTGGCAGCCTTCATTTTATTGGCCCCCATTAAGTTTGCTTTCTAGTATCAAACGCATTCGTCTATAATATTCTTTTCGGATCTTTTTCTTCCTAATTGAATGTTGTATTCCGTCTCCTTCATTAATTCCTAAGTGTTTGTATGTATCATCTTGGTCTATTTCCTTAGTCTTGTTGATATCAATGTCTAAATCTGTAGTTATTTTTTTTAGTTTATCACATTTGAAGTTGGATTTGGAATAGTTGTCGATACCGAACAACATCCTAATTTCTTCGTTGAAGGTTTTGACAATGGTGAGTAGGTTTTTCTGCTTGTTGTTATTCTGGGCAAACGTTTTAAGAGCACCACTATAGAACTGATGATTCAGTTTGCCATTATTAGGCCTTCTGTCTCAAATTTCAACACCGTGCTCCTCAGCCTCAAATGTCTTTTCTCTTGGTCTGCTTCTTTCGTTCTTTTTAGGTATCTGACATGCAACGCCTTGTCCTCTCAGTTTTGTTTTGTTTTTAATTACATTTGGCCAAGTTTTCTGCTTTCTGTTTTACTCGTTTGGTATAGATGTTATCCGCTTCTTATTTTGTTGGTAGGATTTCAGGTATATTAAGTTGTTTCCTGAAGAGTGCAGCTTCTTTGTTGATGAATTGGATTTGGTTTGTTACTATTTGTAGGAGAGGGTCATTGGTATTCGTGAGATATGATTCCAATACGATTGTTGTAATTTGTAGAGTTAGTTCAAGTGGGATTCGACATCGGCTTTAAAAAGCCCTTGGTACGAACAGCCTATCAAACGTTTGATTTCGGGTGGTGCATCCTTATATGGATAAAGCATTTTTCTGGTCTTAGTGCCCAATCTAATATCATTCAACTTCAATTTAATAATGTTGAAGCTGTATGTTAGTACGGGTATAAATAAGGTATTATGTTTGCTTTCTAGTATCAAAAGCACACGTCTATAATATTCTTTTCGGAACTTTTTCTTCCTAACTGAATGTATGTACCATCTTGGTTTGGTTCCTGAATCTTATTGTTGTTATCATGTTCTAAATCTCTAGTTTTCTTTAATTTACCGCCTTTGAATGTAGCTTTGGTACATTTGTTGATTCCGAAATCTATACTAATGTATTCGCTGAAGTTTTTGTCAATATTGAGTAGTTTTTTTTTTTCTGCTGGTTGTCATCCTTGTCAAAAGTTTTAAGATCATCCATATAGAATAGTTGATTCAGTTTGCCACTCTCTGACTTTTATCCGTGGCTACTGTTGTTCAGTAGGCATCTGAGTGGCGCTAATACAAAGAGTATTGGTGACATGAATTTTCCTTGGAAGATCCGGCTTCTGATGTTGATTGGTCTCGAGGTTAATGACCCATTTGCATGGTTTAGCTTTAGTGAGGTCTTCCAGGTTTTATGCTCTCCGTTATGAATGTGAGCGTTGTGAGGTATATTCTATATATTTTAGGCTCTTCGTTGTCCATGAATGTAGAACACTTTCGAACGTCTTTCTGTAGTCTATCCATGCAATCGTTAAGTTTCTTTTCCTTGTTTTTACCTGTTCCAATATAGTTTTATTGATAATTAGTTGATCCTTTCATCCGTTAACTTCCTCTTTTTCATTCCTTCTGTTCTACGGAGAGTAAATCGTTTTTCTCAATGAAGTTGTATGCCTTCTCGGTTATGATAGATGTGAGGATCTTGTACGTTGTTGTTAGGCACGTGATGCGACTATAGTTCTTCGGTTTCTGCGTCTCTTCTGTTTTAGGGAATAAGCCTGTTTCTCTTCACATGAGCCATTTGGGGCATTTTTCTTTCTTTATGATTATCGCATGGTATGCCCGTGTGAGGTCTTGGTGGGTTCTAGACAGGATTTTTTCGCCAGTTTTCGGTTTTGCAGATGGCAGCGGTTGTTTCAATAATATTGATATACGTCCATTGTCGGCTCTCTACACGTGTGCGTTGTTCCTGTTCTTGCTTGATCCATGTAGCTCTTTCATTATGCATTTTGTAGTTACCCCACATCTTACACAAAACTTCTCAACTTCCTACCTAGATATTAGGTGGGACTTTTATCTCTATTTTA
>CAHIKZ030004943.1:1347500-1352500 GCA_903632075.3 Acanthosepion pharaonis
AGATAATTTAAAATTAAAATGCATTCGGAATCCTCAGAACTAAAAATAAAAACGAACTATATGAATTGTTATTCTCGAATCGGATTACCGTTCGTTTTTACAGTTTTAATCTGCTAAACGCTCTCCAAGTATGCATTTTTTAAATTTCTTTTTCTCTTGAATTTATTTTTACATATATAGTAAATAAAAGCATAACTTAAAAAGATTAATATTAATACAATAGAAGAAAAATAATCAATTCAATTTTTTTAGTATATGTTTAATAGTTATTTCTTCAAATATTTGAGTGTGTGTGTCCGGCTAAGTCATCAAAATAATTTAAATAAACTAAATTAAGATATACTTAAACATATTTAATTAAATCATTTTTTAGAGCAAAGCCTATAGCGAGCTTTACTCCTTCGAAGAAAAATTATTTACTATTTATTTTGGAGGGAATTTTTATTAATAATAAAACATAAATTGAGAATTTCAAATATATTCAAACTTCAAATTATTTTCACATCTGTAGTAAATAAAAGATTAAATTTATAAAAAAAAAAAGATTAAAACAACAAAATAAATTTAAAAGAAGAATATTAAATACAATTATTTGAAAAATGTTTAAGATTTACGTGTGTGTGTGTGTGTGTGTGTGTGTGTGTCCGATTACAAAATAAATATTCAGACAAACCACCCATCAATGCACTTCGGATGCAGCGGACAAAATATGCAGGCAAAACAATAAAAAAAAATCCTACAGGGAAAAGAAATAAAAAAAGAGACAAAAAACAACAAAAAGAAAAAGAAAGTTTTCAAATCGTCAGCGATGTATTTCAAAAATTGCGGGCTTCGCGGAACGAGTCGTATTAGTTCTCAAAGTGACCGCTTGGTGGCTGTGGCGGGTTTTTCTATTGTAAACAAAAACGGAAATTAAGAGAATTCAGCGCGTGAGTGAAAAAATTGCTGTGAGAAATCTATGATTTTTGTCATTTTGCTTAATATATCCATATTAAATTTATATTTATTTATGCCACATATACATATTTATAGTATTTACATTGTGATCCGAACTACTGGTAGTTACTATAGTGGACAATCGACATTACGGGCATCTTGTAGTCCCTTGATGAAAGGTTTGTCTGTATACAGACACAGTATCACCCTAAAGCGCAGTTGTTTGTATGGCTGTGTCTGTGTTTTATTGACTTATTAATATTTTTCGGGTAGCTTATGGAATTTTTTTTCTTTAAAAAACAAACCTCATTGTTTTTTTGCTTTGTAACTAACATAAAAAAGTAAATAATTTTCAATTAAGTTTTATTAAAACAAAAACTATAGCGAGACTTATTTTTTCGAAAATTAATTTAAATAACATATTTAAATTCGTAAAACAAATATTCAACAAGACTAATGTTGGTCGTAAGTCATGTCTCTATCTCCTGATTTTTATTTCATTAAAGTTTTTCTTTTCTTTTAAAATACAAATAATATTTGAAATTTAAACAATCGCTTTACAAAACTAAATTCTCAATGTATCTTGCTTGCTTCTACTCCCTTCCAAAATAGTAATTAAATACATTAACATAGGAATGTTTGCTAATTTAATGTTTAAAAGTAAAACATTATTTACTTAAAAAATTAAATTCATCTCCAAAATAATTAGTAAATAATTATTTTTCGAAAAAGGCTCATATATATATATATATATATATATATATATATATATATATATATATATATATATATATATATATATATATTAATGCATGCTTCATTAAATAATATAGACAAGTTTTGTCTATTTATTTTAAGTAAGTTCCTTTCATATTGTCTGATAAGCTTAATAACATTATCATTGAAAGACGAAAGGAAATCACCATATTGATATATGTTTAAATCCAATCTAAGCTTTCGGCTTACATTAGCCATTATCAAAGATGACAATTACTTTTCAATATATCAACCAATACACAGACGAAACAATAATGATAGTCTGTTTTTGTTGCGTGAAAAATTTCGAAGCAACGACTTAATCGTGTATACAAGACGCGGAAGCAAAAGTCGTGTCGCAAGTCGTGATGTCACACGTCACCCCTTGAGAGAGAAAACAAGAAGTATTATGTATGGGAAGCCGTTGGTACAAACCAATGGCTTCTGTTATCAATTATAGGCATTTAAGAATATTTGTGGAGATTTCTTAGTTTATTTTGTTCAGGTTAGGTTTCAACTGTTTTATGTATATAGCTTCAAGGATTTTTAGTTTTTGTCTATTGTTTTCATGTTTAAGTATAGTTGGGTTTTCAACAAGTATTTTCCGGAATTGTGTACGCGGCCAGGCATGTTGATTTAAATGCCTAAATTTGTTAGCTTTATCATTCAATGTAGAGTCAAAAGCTTAGATTGGATTTACACATGTATCAATATGGTGATTTCCTTTCGTCTTCAAAGAAGGCTCTGTAATATAATCTATCCTGATCTAGAAAGCAATCACATTCTGACAGATGTGATATGTCTTCTCTCTTGCTTTGCAACAAATATTTTTAAGAAACTTTTTCTTGTGAGTTTATCACCTTACTACATCGGTTGCATTAATATAAGCGTTCTGTTAGATTGGCAACTACCTCACACCGTTTTACAATTGAACTAGCAAAACGAGAGTATCTGTCTATATTTCTGAGATGGGGTATTATATACACTATTTATATTATTCGGAACGTTTATCCACTTTGTTCTTGAGGACACATGGCACAGTGGATAAAGTCGTTTGTTAGATCCAGAGACCGGACTCAAAGAATGTGAGTTGAATACCTAGTTAAAGCGGTGAAGAACTTGGAGAGGGTAATTAACAGCAGATAACTGATAACTGACGTCCATTAGACATGACACGTGTAACTAGAACAGTCTACCCCAGTGAGCGAGATAAAGGTTCTGTTTGACATTCCAACCACTTGAAGAAGGCCGGAGCGTACAAAAAATATGGCGATAAAGATGGGGACAATAGTCCGAATAATGTAAATAGTGTAGTGAAACGAAATTGTCTATTCTATTTTAATGGTTCCTTTTCGCGTATTTACTGATTTCTTTCATTAGTGACTTGGCTGTATGAATTTAAGCGTTTTACTAGATTGGCAACTAGGTTTCACTGTTTTACTGTTGAACTAGCTAGCTACAAACATCAGTTCTATTCAATAGTTTCGCTTATTGTCTGTGAATCTCCAATCGTATTTTTTGCTTACCTGCATTTAAATGCAACAAAATTGCAATCTTCCATCTTACTGAGCACTGTTTCTTTATTGTCACTTCATTACTTCTCAATAATGACTTCTCATTCTTTTTCAATCCATACCTGCGTCCTTTTGGCATTATCGCCTTGTTTGGAGAAAAAGAAAATGGTGAATTTTTTCTCAGCCAGCGTAAGAAATGATTACGGAAGAAAGTTTATTGGTCATTTTTAATGCCTGGTGAAGTGGTTCTGGTCAGATAAGTTCCAACGCCTCGTCCTGTGTTTGCGCAGGAACAAACGCACGCGCGTACACACACACACACACACACACACGCACACACACACGCACGCGCGTGTACACACACACACACACACACACACACACACACACACACACACACATATATATATATATATATATATATATATATATATATATATATAACCTTTGGAAGTAAAGTCTGATGATCCAGAGCCCTTTAAAAGGGCTGTGGTGAAATAATTTCTTACATGGAACCTTAAAGTGGTCTGTTTTTATTATATATATATATATATATATATATATATATATATATATATATATATATATATATATATATATATACCGTCATTTTAGGCTCAATAATACTATAATGTGATAATAAACAGATATACTTGTTACCGAACCGATACGTTAATAAAGTAATAATTATTGAGAATCCAATCATTTTGTTTCTACAACAGCAGTTTTTCGCGTGAGCATTGTTCAGACGAAAACACAAGGGGAAATAACTCTGGTTCAACCGGTATGACAGCTTCACTCACTCTTTGCCGGCTGATAATACATTATGTTTGTGATACTGATGTAGTGCGACACCGTTTTCAGAACCGATTATTTAAGATTATTTTTCATTACTTACACAATACTAGAATGATTTTATCTGGTAATACAAAATGTTCCTATAATTGGCGGAAATTTGACAATATTTACGCATATATATAAATTCAAGAAAATTGTAATAGAAAGTTCCACTTAGCTGTGTTTGTGTGTCTTTGTGTTGCGTATACTCAGTTGAAATGTCACGTGGCCCAATTTTTTTTTACTAGGTGAGACTAGTAGATGAATTTGTTGTACTGACTTTATTATTCTTTTCATTATCCCCACAAAATTCTGGGCGATGACACTTTGTTTACTGTAAATATTAAATTAAGCCTATTAGTTTGAAATTTAAACTAAAGTAAATGCTTCAAGGAAGATTTTTTTCATTTCAATATATATATATATATATATATATATATATATATATATATATATATATATATATAAATACATATATATATAGATGAGAACATACACACACTCATATATATATATATATATATATATATATATATATATATATACATACATATATATATATATATATATATATATATGAGTGTGTAAGTTCCCATCTATATATATATATATATATGTATTTATAATGTATCTATATATATATATATATATATTTATATATATGTACATATTTATATATATGTATAAAGATATGTGCATATATATATGTATGTATAAATATATATACATGTGTGTATATATATATATATATATATATATATATATATGTATATATATATATATATGTTTGTATATATATATATATATATATGTATATATACATACAAATCTATATCTGTGTGTATATATATATTGTGTATATATATATATGTGTATATATATATATATATATATATATATATATATATATATATATATATATATAAATATATATATATATATATATATATATATATA
>CAHIKZ030004943.1:1357500-1392500 GCA_903632075.3 Acanthosepion pharaonis
TTAAAAAGTAGAGCCGACTAGGCTCTAATTCTTTAGTTTTCAACCAGGGGAAAAGACAAATCTGAATTGAAAAAGGTTATCCTTTTGCAATACATTAGATCTGTGAAAATCTCCAGTTATTTTTTAGCGTTTCTGTCTTTTTTGGTTTCATTCAACTTTGGCTTAGGGAGGTTCAAATAATTTTAAGCCCAAGCCCCAGGATTTGATAGTGGAGCGGATTTCTCCCAGGCAGTATCTCTCCTTCAGGATTGGGCTGGGTTTATTGTCCGGTGCGTGAGGCGTCCCCAAAAGGGGAAGTGCTGAGTTGGCTTGGGGAATTTTTGAATAGTATTGCCCTTAAACCTATTTTAAACCTCGACCTTGTGCCACATTCGACGTGGACGTGTACGCACTGAAAATTACTCTTTTGTCTACTGGGGTACGTATATACGAAATTCAGTACACACATTATGATACCCAGTATGATAAGGCAATAGTATCTTAATGACAATCTTAATAATATGTGCATATAATAGAGTGTTGATAGCAGACGCAGAAAAGAAACTCCAGGAACTTCGAGAGAAGATAATAAAGAAAAGTGAGGTGAATGGACAAAACAACGCGAGTCAGATGACAGAATCTATGGTTGTTATGAAAAGGGATAGCCCATGATGAGAACTAAAAACTGAAGCCGTCAGAATCGAGGAAGTTAGAAAATTTAAATATATTGGTAGACTTTTAATAGCAGACGTAAAACGTTACTCAGAAATCCGAAGGTATATATGATGCCTTCCAAAAGCTGGGCAAAGTACTAAGTGACAGGAAAATGTCGTTAGAAACAAAGAAAAGATTGCTGAATTGTTATGTAATATCAGTCCTCGTATATGTTGGATAATCTCCTCACAGATGGAAAAGAGACTTGACGTAAAATAAATGTGTTTCTACAGAAGGGAAAAGAGAATTACTATGGACCGAACATGTAAGTAACGAGAGAAGTTTTGGGGAAAATGGAAACAAAAAGGAAACTTTTATTTAGCATCACAAAGGAACAACTGGAATTTCTATGGTACATATTGAAGAAAGAGGGTTAGGCGAATCTGTCACTCTCAGGCCATAGCGAATGCAAGAAGGAGAGAGGAAAATAGCGAATAATTATATATGACTTCATCCCGTCAGCCTTTTGAGGTCGCGTATGAAATCATTGTGGTAGTGTTATTATTATTATTAGTAGTAGCATTATTAATTTTTATTTTATATGTTATGTTTCCTGCTTTGTATCCTATAGAGCTTGGTTCAAACTATGGTTCTTAGGCACTATAGGAGAATTGTTATTTAATTGATAGCACTTTTCTAGTATATGGGATGTTCCTAGAGGTGTAAATTTCTGGGCAACTTGTATGTTGTTGTTATCTTGAACACTGCTATTAAAATTGCCCATTTCTTTTCTCACGAGGCTCAGTAATCCAATTACTATTGGTACAGCCTCTTGTTCATTCCTCACATCCTGTTAATCTAGATCTCCAGGTCCTTGTATTTGGACATTTTCTCTTTTACGGAGTTGTTTCTCTCGGATGGTCCTACTATGTCGATAAACATACACTTCTTGAATTTCATATCTTTTATGATATTATCATGTCTGCTTTTATTTTCTTGTCAGTTTGAATTGGCATGACCCGGAGGATAGTTACATCGTTATTTTGGCTAACTGTGTCTGGTTGGTACTCATCCTACCACCACAGTGTTTTCGATTTTGTGTTTCTTGCATATTTTCCATTGCACATATGTTGCTACCTTCTTGTGGCTGTGGGCATATACTTTTTTTGATAGTTACGGACAGGCTGATATAATATAGTCGACATATTCATCATATTTCAGCAGGTTCTGCATTTCGGGTTAGTTCCATCCTTGATTTAGTGACAGTGATAGGATCTGATTGCGAGGCTTTGCGAGCTGTAATAATTAGGCCTTCTGTTTCAGCTTTCAACCAAGTGCTGGTTTCTTTTGGTCTACACCTGCTTCATTCGTTCTTTTTATGTATCTGCCATGCAATACCTTCTCCTCCCAGTATTATTTATTTATTTCTTTTCTTTTCTTTTTTTAATTTCCTTTGATCAATTTCTTTTGTTTTCTCCTTTACTCTTTAGGAGTAGATAATATACGCTCCGTTTTTTGTTGGTATGATTTCAATTATAGCATGCTGTTTCTTGAATTGTTCAGCTTCTTTGTTGATGGAGTGGATTTAATTTTTTACTATATGTAGGAGAGGGCAATCGGTTTTTGTGAGGAATGCTTCCAATCCGATTGTTGTAGTTCTTAGAATTACTTCAATTCGGATTAGACCTCGGCTCTTGCTGCCTACGACAACTCAACATCTAATTTCGGGTGGTGCTTCCTCATTTGGGTAAGTATTTTTCTGATCTTGTCGTTCAATCTTTTAATGTCATTCAACTTGTTGAGCTGTTTGTTAGTACGCGTATAGCTAAGGTGTTTATAGCCTTCATTTTATTGGCCCCATTAATTTCGCTTTCTAGTATCAAACGCACTCTCCTATAATATTCTTTTCGGGTCTTTTTTCTTCATAATTAAAGGTCACTCGTCATATGCAAATAGAACTTTATAACTTGAGTGAAAATTCATTGAAAATAAAATTTTACTGGTTTCCCTCAATTATAATTACTTCTAGCATTAATAAAATATTAACTGCGAATGAAGGAAATTTCCGTCATTAGAGTTCTTAGCTTCAACTGTGACTGAAGGAAATTTGCAATTTAAAATTTAAAATTTAATATCATTGCATGTTTTGGTTTCAACTGCGAATAAAGGAAATTTCCGCCATTGCTGTTTTTGCCTTCTACTACGAATGCAGGAAATTTCCGTCATTGGATTTCTCGGATTTTATTAAGAATGAATGAAATTTCTGTCAATGGAGTTGTCAGATTGTACAACGAATGATCGAAATTTCCTTCATTGGAGTTTTCGATTTTTCCGATGAATGAAAGAAATTTTTCCGTCATTGATGTTCTCGGCTTCGGCTGCAAAGGACGGAATTTGCTTCATTGCATTTCTCAGCTTTATCTCTCGAATGTAGAAATTTTCTATTATTCTCTTCATTTTTCAACGGGCTGAACTTCATTCCTGGCGATCATTTTCAAGAAAAGGTGCTAAAAATATTGTCTAATATTTTCGAAAAACAAGGACAAGAATATTCAGTTCTGAAATTGATTAAAACAAAACATGTTCACGATTGACAGGTGAAAATGGATACATTCTCTATTGATCTCAGTGGGTAATTTTACCACATGCATTAAATATTTGAGGAATCAAAGAGAATTCCATTAAAAGAAGTAATTTCCATCTTGTTCTTTTTCAGTCAATAAGTTATCTAAAAATACTGAATACATTTATATAAATATTTTACAAGAACGAAAGATTTGAACTGCGCACCTACACCCTTGCAGCGAAATACACAGATATCAGTAAAGACGGCCCAAAATAAGTGTTTACATAAGTAAATCAATAAGTCTGTAGCCTAAGCTGAATTTACATCTTAAATTTACTCTGTACAATGTTCAATCGGTATGATTAATGGAGAAACGTTGGATTAAGCTGTTGGAAAATTAATATTTATTGGGTTAAATAAATTCTGTTTCCTGAGGCTATTGACTTATGTATGTAGGTTTTTTTCTTTTTTATATGCAACGATGTTTAAATGGTTACTATAATAATAGTAGAAATAAAAGTATAATTGAAAAGAGTGAGGGTTTTAAAATTAAATATTGGAGATATTAAAATTTAAAAAAATTATTAAAATATTAATATTAAAAATTAAAAGAATATGAAAATAAATGATTCTGTAATAGAAAATAACTAAAATCAGTAGCGATTGATTACTAAGCCTTTCACAATGCCACATCTACGAGGTACTAAATAAGAATCCATCTCTTTGTTCAGCACTAAAATTCAAAAAGAATGGCTCGTTAACCATAACCTCCACCCGAGGCACCTACAAACAGTAATTGTTTCTGTCTACCGGTCGCAATTATAGCAATATTCATACTGAAAACAGTAATAATCTTGACAGTGTAAGATGGAGATCGTGTGGCCGAGAGAATTCTGTGGGGAATGAACAAGCGGATATTGCAATACGATTGGCTACAATGCTGTCGTGTATGGTGTGTGTCTGATGTATTCATGGGGTCGTTATAAAGAAATGAAGAGAAAGTAAAAGTAAAAAAACAAAACTGAAAGAAAAAAGAATTCAGCTTTATATGGGGAGGCGCAGTGGCCAAAAAAAATAAGGGTGGGTACTGGTGGGAAAGATAAAGTAATTGTTTGGGAGACAACCTTCGAGAATGATCAACAACAATTACCCCTGCCTACCAACCAGTCGACTTTCTTGAAGAAAACGCCTTCATTTATCTCACCTTCTTTGGACCGGCCTATTTTCATTCAGTATTTTTTCATATTTAAGTTTTTTTCTTTTTTGCCTCACCTTTATTCTCATAGCCGACTCATTCTTTTCTTGCTCTTTCAACACAATATTTTCTTTTTTCTTCTTCATTCAACATCATATTTTCTTACTATTTTAACTTTTGTATTATTTTTTTCTTCTTCTTCTTCACGCCATATCATTTTTCATAATATACATCCTTTACTTCTAGCTTCTATTCTTTCTTTCTTTCTTTCTTTCTTTCTTTCTTTCTTTCTTTCTTTCTTTCTTCGTGGCTTTATTTCTTTCTTTCTTTATGACTTTCTTACAATTCCTCCTTTATGTCTACACTCATATTTCTTTCTTTCTTCCTTCCTTTTCTTCTTTATTTATTTCTTTCTTTCTTTCTTTCTTTCTTTCTTTCTGTCTTTCTTTCTTTCTTTCTTTCTTTATTCTTTGAGACTATTCCGCCTTTATTTATAGACTCTTTTCTTTCTTATTCTCTTTCTTTCTTTTTTTATCATTTTAATTTATTTCTTTCCTTTTCTCTTTCTTTCTTTTTCTTTCTTTCTTTCTTTCTTTCTTTCTTTCTTTCTTTCTTTCTTTCTTTCTTTTTTGTGGCTTTTTTTCTTTCTTTATGACTTCTTTACAATTCCTCCTCTATGTCCACACTCATATTTCTTTATTTATTTATTTATTTATTTATTTATTTGTGACTATTCCGCCTTTATTTATCGACTCTTTTCTTTCTTAATCTTTTTTTATCACATTAATTTCTTTCTTTTTCTTTCTTTCTTTCTTTCTTTCTTTCTTTCTTTCTTTCTTTCTTTCTTTCTTCGTACCTTTTTTTCCCATTAACCCCTTCACGTTTACACGCCTTTTCTCTTATTTATGTATTTATTTATTGTGGCTTTCTTACTACTCCCTCCTTACTTCTAGTCTACTTTCTTTCCGTCTTTCTTTCTTTCTTTCTTTCTTTCTTTCTTTCTTTCTTTCTTTCTTTCTTTCTTTCCGTCTTTCTTTCTTTCTTTCTTTACTTCTTTTTATTCATTTATATCGTTCCCTCTTGTGATTTTTCTCCCACATTTTCTTTCCTTTCTTTTTCTTTTCTTCTTTCTTTCCTCAATTATTTTCTCACTTTCTTTTCTCTGTCTTCTCATGTGTTTCCTACTTCCTTTCATCATTTTCTTTTATTGGTATTCTTCTTTGCTTTCCTCTTCTCTTTCTCAAACACTTTATTCTTTCATCACTTGCCCTTTCTATGTTTAATTATATTTCTTTAACTTCTCTCCTTTCATTGATTCTTTCTCTTCTTTTTTTCACTCCCACAATTGTCCTTCTTATTTTTATTATAACGATTATGATTCCAATAAATTTACAACGTCAAATTCAGAATGTTAGTCACGCCTATTTTTCTGTGTTTAAATTTATTTGTTTCATCTTCGTTTCATGTCTTCATTTTTTTTCTTTTCTACATTCTTTTGTCTTCCTTTTCTTCTCTCGCACAATTTCACCATTTTTATTATTATTTTTTATTTTAACGGTTTTATTCTAATTTTGTTGATACGTTATTGCTTCCATTTTTTTGTTATTGTTGGTGGCGGCGGCAACATCATCAACAGCCTATTCGACTAGATATTAAGTTCTTTTTACTTCTCTTCTATTTTCACTTCTTTTTTTGTTTTCGATTTTCTCTTCCACCTCCTCCTCTTACTCCTCCTCATCCTTCTCCTCCAACTCCTACTTCTCCTTCTCCTTTTCCCCTCATAATGATGATGATCCACATCATGATAATCATCGAGGAGACATTTTTTTTATTTCTTTTTTTCTTTTATATTTTCTATTACTTCTTTTTTCTTTCCATTATTATTATTATTATTATTATTATTATTATTAAGCAAACTAATTATTTTAAAATTATTGATTAACACAATATTTCTCATTCCCGTTTGACAGTTTTTATTTTTAAATAAATTACCTTATTCAACAGAGATTGCTGATTCCCATTATCTAAGATTATTATTATTATTTGTAGTAGTCGTAGTAGTAGTAGTAACTGATGACAGTAATGTTTTCGTGAAGAATAATATCAGTAGCTGTATTTAATTTTAACTATATATATACATATATATATATATATATATATATATATATATATATATATATATATATATATATATATAACACACACACACAAACAAACACGCAGGTCGAGGCATCATCAGACCAATTGAAAATGGTGACTTTGCCTGGATATAAAGAGTGACCGCAAACTTTCTTTTCGGTTAGAAAACACTTATCTACAATTAGATAAAGCTACTTTTCACAACAACTATGTTTTCTCCCCTAGCATGAAGAGACTGGTCCATCTGGACGTTAAAAGCTTAGAATATTTTACATATCCCTTTTTTCTTATATGTTCGAATATATGTTGCTTGCTAATAATTATTGTCCTTAATAAGTGAAGCTTGTTTTTAAATTAACATTCTGGAGGTCATGTGACAACAACTTTTTCCAATATTCCAGCACTCACTTGAGTTGTGTTGTGCTTTTAACAATACCACCGTTTGTATTGTATTGTTTGTTTGTTTCTTTCAGGAATTTTATAATTATATTTTAACACTGTCCTTTAGAACAGTTCTGAGTGATCCACTAATTATAGATAGAACTGTCACTTAAATATTCAATATTTTTCAACGGTTCTCTGGCCAGTTCTTTACTCATTTTTGCACTGCATCTGTGATCTACTGGAATAGTGACATCGACTCTAATTTAATTGTAAATTACTTTCCTTACTTACAAGGGATTACTTATTTGGGACTGGATTGGACAAACCGTTTGAAGTTGAAAGTCTCATAATATTTCACACTTTCTATTTTTTTTTATCTAAGGCATATAACATTTTTCTGCATTGAAAAATTTGCTGAGTTCTCAATAAATCAACTTTCCTCCCCAGTCATACCTGTTTTTGTAATCTTTTAGAAATAATTATCTATATAGATTAGTGGCAATGTCTCATCATGGTACACTTGAAATTGATGGATGTTACCGCAAGTTCTATATTAACAGATTCTTCTACTGCACTTCCCGCTTGTGGAATCCTTTTCCGGCATCTTGCTTCCCAGTCAATTTTGTAATATTTGTTCTATTATACAAATTCTGGGTCCCTAATACCTCTACCTGAGATTCCGTTTCTCTCTTCGTGTGTCCTCAGCTCTGCCATGTCTTCGCACATCACTACGTATTTGATTTTGTTTTGTGTATTATTATTACATCTTATCTACATTTTAATCATAGGAGAAATTAATAATAGTGGAAATAGTAACCTTTTCCGTTATTATAATGAAAATAGTAGTTATTGTTGCTGTTGTTTTAATTTTTATATTTTTTTATTTTTTTATTTTAAGACACTAATTTCACTGCAACTGGACTTACTGGGGTAATTTAATAGGTTATATGAATATCCTTGAATCAGTATCATGTTTATTTCCACGCAGTTATAATCAAGGTTATCAGTGAGAACCTTTGTCAGTATAATTAATCTCAATTTTGATGGGACATTTTTACGGGTTTTTTTTTTCTTTTCTTTCTTTTATGACTTATTTTGCTGCTCTTCATAAGGAAATGAATTTTCATTTTTCTTTTCTTCTTTCGATTATTCCTAATTAATTTTCTACTTTCATCCCGTCTCTATATTCTTCTATGATTTTTCATTTATCTTTCACCTTCTATTCATCATTATCCGTCTTATTCTTCTTCCTACTTTTTCATCTTCTTCCTTCTCCCATTCATGCTTCTTCTTCAATTGTCTATGTATCCATGGCTTTCTCCTTTCTTTCTCTCATTTTACCTCCTTCAACCGTCTATTCATTCTTGTCTTTCTTCTTCCTTTATCATGTTTCCTCCCTCTTTGATTCATACTTGCCACTTTCGTCATCTCCCTTGATCTTTAACTCCTTTTTTTTGTTTTACTTTCTACTCTTTTTGCTTCTAATATTTTTGCCTCTTTTTTCGTACCTTTCCCCTTTCAAACCCCGTTATCAACTCTTTCCGCTGTCCACAGGACACTTTCTCTACTGACTGCAATTTCATCTGTCCAAGGAAAACCAACGCCCACAGGACACACTCAATCACCGTCAACTTGCTTCCTTTCACCCACCCACTTCTCTTACTCCTCCATCATTTTTCAAAGACGGAATATTTCTATAATCTGTATTCGATTTTCTATCCCACTCGTGGAAAACATGACCCACCTCTATCCGAACATTATTCTGTCCAGTAACAATCTTCGTACAAAATAGAAAAATATCCATCCTTTTTCACCATCTCTAATTCCCCAAGCATCTTATAACATTTCTTGCTGTCTCCTTTCAATTTGACAGCATCCAGGCTTTTCAGGCAAAAGTGTGACAGTCACCACTTTTTGTGTGCAAGAACCGCTAATGCATTTCTAATGAGTGACACTCCCCAGCCTATACTGAATGTGAATGGGTCACGCCTCTCTGTTGTTGACCCTGAGCCCACATACGGAGATGATTGCGCCGAATGTCCAACTGAAGAGCAACCACCAATCATTTTGAAATGAAACGGAGAATATGGAATAATGTGATTCTAATATCACAAGTAATTTACTAGTTTTTACGATAAGAAAAGCTTCCTTATTGCGGCTGATATATAAGACGCCATTGAAAATATAAAGGAAAATGATAACATAAGGTTTTCCTCCATTTTGTACACAACGATACATTGATAAGATAATGAACAATAGTTAATTTCGGTTTCATAGTCAATACGACTAATTACAATTAGAGCAAGTACTACAACGTGTTATACCAAACTACAAATGAGGGAGGTGTGAAGAACAGAATAAAGAAAAACAAATGCGAAAATTTGAAAACTCTGTACATAGAATTTAAGAGGCTGATAGAACGTATTGCGACAAAAAATTATCTGGCTTCGAAAAGAAATCATGAGGAGAGAAACTGAATTCCTCAACATCGCTGAGGGTGTCAGGATAAACTACATGAAAGTGAAGGAAATCATCCATCTTAAAAGATAGAAAGGGAAACTTTTAATACATTAATGTAGCAAGAAGACCTAAATAGAAAAGTAACAAACAAAAAAGATAAAAATGGCGTAGCATAATGGCTGTGGTCATCCACTGAGAATTGTGCAAACGATTTGTGTTCGAAATAGAAGCAAATGACATCAGCACAAATCGGATACTGAAATGAATTAAAAAAATCAACAAATACATTGACATCTCCAGACCTAGACTAATTCTAGAAGAAGCAAAAAGAAGCCTGATTTAATAATGGCGAATAAAATAAAATTCAATGCCAGATCATAGGAATTGCTGTAGCAGTTGACCAGAGTGTGAACGTAAAGAGAAGGAGGAAATTTAAGAAATAGTAAAACTTTGCCAGCGGGGCGGTTAAGATGTGAAATATAGAGGGTAGAAGATGGTTTACGATAAAAATTTCACTTGTGCGTGTGTCAAATTATTAAAATAGAGATGAGATGAAAATTTCAAGAAGAGAATCAGTTGAAAGCGTTAATGGGGTTGGCAAAATACTGAAACAGATATTAGGGTACTCAGCGATGATCAACATGAAAAAGTCCAAATTAATCCTCTTCATGGTCAATACTTTACCCGTACCGAACAAGCTGATGTAGACAAACCCCGCACTCAGCAGTGACTGCGTAGTGCAGGGTTAAAAGCTGAAACCGAAGGTTTTATTCTTGCAGCACAGTACTAATGCTTTCTAACTAGAAATTACCAAGCACACATGCGGAAAAATTGTGTTGACCCCAAATGCAGATTCTGGGATTTATATCCAGAAGCAATTGGTTATTTTGTATCAGACTGTACAGTGTTAACACCAACGGAATATAAAAGTTGGCACAACAGAATGGGCCAAAATCTGCACTGGAAAATATGTAACTTTTAAAAGAAGGAAACTGTAAGAAACTTGTATGAACATCACGTAGAGTAGGTTAGGGAGATATGAGCTGTAACAGAGAGAACAATCAAATCGAATCACCCAGTCATCATGATCAGAAACCTCAAAGAAAAAATCTTCTTTCCTATTAACATGACTGTCCCTACAGATTATAATATATCTTTGAAGATCTTCAAAACACGATCAAAATACAACGATCTTGAAATGGAAGTCTCAGAAATGTGGCACATGGGGACATCAATAATTCCGATTGTAGTTGGAGCCCTCGGATGGATTAGAAAATGTTTCAATAGACAGATTGAAGGAATTCCTGGTAACCCGTGCCTTAAGGAAATGCAGAAAATTTACTCATAATTACAGCACGCACATTACGAAAAGCTTTATCTATATAAAATGTTTTTGTTTTTTGTTTTTGTTTATTTTACAAAGATGATCAGTGGAAAATGTAATGAAGTCATTTGTGACCTTAGGTCTCTGGTTGGGACCCAGAAGGAAATGTTTATACAATAGAAATCCAATCCAAAGAAAAAAAAATAATAATGAACTAGCAAAGGAAAATGAATATAACCACAGACATAATAAGGGAGTGAAATACGTGCACTGGAAGATAAAAATCGAAAAAAGTAAAACTCGAAACCACTGAGAAATGGTATGAGTACCAACCAGACACAGGTATTCAAAGTAACGTAACTATCCTCTCTGACATGCCAATTCAAACTGACAGAGAATTAAAAGCCAACAGGCCTGATATTATCATAAAAGACAAGAAATTCAGGAAGTGTATGCATATTGATATAGCAGTACCATGTGAAACATTATTATTGAAAAATTATTGAAAAATTGTCTCTTGCTTTTCTCACGAGGCACACATCACCGATTATTATTGGTACAGTCTCAATATTCATTCCCACATCCTTTTAATCTCTTACTAACATTGTCCCAGGTAACATGAACCTACAAGTTGCCCAAAATATCGCCCTTCTAAGAACATCCTATATATATATATATATATATATATATATATATATATATATATATATATATATATATATAATAACTAAAGTGCTATCTATTAATTGACAATTCACCTATAGGGCCTAAGGACCAAAATTTGCACTCGGCTCTACAGGATACATAACATACACAAATAATAATAATAATAATAATAATAATAATAATAATAGTTACCTCCTCGTCGATGTAGATGTTCCAGTTGACCAGAATATCAAAATTAATAAAATTGAAAAGCTTAACAAATACACAGATCTCTGGATTGAAGTTGCCAGAAAGTAGAGTCTCCCGACTCCTTTTGCGCGTTGGAGTCCATACCGCTGGACGTAAAGACCTACATTTAAAAAAAAAATGAAATAAAGCCTAGTATCTCATCGCTTCAGAAGCCTACGTTGCTTGGCAGTGCAAATATTTCGCGAAAGATGATAAGGCAAGATCTCCAGTTGAAAATAAAAACTCGTTCGGAAGCAGCAATAATAATTATTTTCACCAGCAAAGAGAATAAAGATGTTCTTCTCTTATATCTGGGATGAAGACTTTATTTACATTATTTACATTCTAACTAATATCCTCATCTTTGTTGTTATTATCACGTTCTGGTCTTGAAACAAGCCGGTGAGCATAATAACAGCCACGTGGAATATCGCATTGGTTCGTGAGTTCTGAGTTCATTCACTGGATCAGGTTGTAATAACAAACACTCTCTGAATGAAAACTACTAGAAAATGCGCTGTAATGAAAGAAAAAATAAGAAGAGCAAAGAATCCTGGACGGGGAGAACCTGGGGAGGAAAACGGAGTTGTTTGTTTCTAAAAAAAACTTTTTAAACTTAATCTCTAGTGTAAACCAGCATTGAAATGAACATGAGAGTTGGACATATGATAAATCGAGCACTTGCAACATTCTGGACGAACCGTGGAAAAAGTTTTAAGGAAAACGTTCAAAACTTCCCATTGAAAATTCAACTCGAATACTGCTGAGAGTGCAAGAATTTTAGGCCAAATTAGATTAGCCAATATATGAGAGAAGACAGGTGCAGGCAAATATAACGAAGAATAGGAAAACACTTGGAGTTCGACAAAGAAAGAAAGAAAGAAAGAAAGAAAAGGAAAGAAGCTCTTAGAAAATATTTATCACAGCAGACCTTGGGATGAAAATAAAGTATAGCTAGCTAGCTGGCTGGATAGATAGATAGATAGATAGATAGATAGATAGATAGATAGATAGATAGATAGATAGATAGATAGATAGATAGATAGATAGATCAAAAGTTGCTAAAGACCTGAAATATGAAAAAAGGGTAAATGTCTATTATCGTTTATCCCAAAGATATATAGGCAACAATCCTTCGTTTATGAATGTTTCATTAAAAACGACAGACAAGGTAATACGGTTAAGCTTAAGGATGATTCGATTTTTCAGTTTTTACACACTCTTTGTCCAGAAAAGAAAGCTCTTGTTCGAACACAAGAAGAATTAAATAAAAAGCTTAACCGTAGTACCTTGTCTGTCGTTTTTAATGAAAAATATGCATATATATATATATATATATATATATATATATATATATATATATATATATATATATATATATATATATATATAGAGAGAGAGAGAAAGAGATTGTATATATGAAGAGATGAATGTGTGTCCTGGATAAATAGTTCAGTTTCGTACAGAACAGCGGACGTAAAAGGAGAAACGGAAGCGTTAGTTACAACAATTTTCCAATGTCTTCCTTGAAAAACGACATTCACAAAATTGATTTTCCTCTGCGCTTGAAATCGGTCTCTGTTGAATATTATGCAAAGCTTGAAAATATCTGACTCGAGGCAAGCCAAAACACACACATACACGCATATATATATATATATATATATATATATATATATATGTGTGTGTGTGTGTGTGTGTGTGTGTGTGTGTGTGCGTATTTCAAGAGAAAGGAAGAAAGAGACCCAGAGATGAATGTATATACTTCAGTGGGTTGAGCCTTTATCATCTGCTGTCTCTTTAGAGATGGATAAATGATTTTTTTTTATCTTCAGTGTGATGAATGCTTTGTTCAAAAGAATCCGTTTCACAAGAATTTGGTTTTGTCTGAAATGGCACAATTAAAATTCTTAGTTCGAATTCCATTCTCATATTTTCTTTCTTTCTTTCATTTTTTTTTTCAACTAAGAATCATAAGAAAGCCTTAATTAGCCGCATAAAGAATTCCTTAAAACACACTACCCTGCGTGTTCTTTACAAGACATGCTAAATTTAATACGGAAAACGATGTCGACGAACTGAATTTAAATTCAGTCTGAAGCAGAATTCATCAATTGGACGCGAATTCAAAAAACAAATGGCGTGGACCAACGTTCGTGTCGCATTGAGACACGTCTGCCGATAGAATAATTATCATTTCGATATTGGCATGTCAGAGTAGCTAACGT
Source organism: Acanthosepion pharaonis (assembly GCA_903632075.3). Taxonomy (NCBI): domain Eukaryota; kingdom Metazoa; phylum Mollusca; class Cephalopoda; order Sepiida; family Sepiidae; genus Acanthosepion; species Acanthosepion pharaonis. The sequence goes on from CAHIKZ030004943.1 coordinate 1,371,324, forward strand.
GGATACAAGACCTCCGTCAGATTTATGTCTCTTGTCTGTCGCTGGTCTAACATATAATCTAGTTCACTGTCTTGTATTATTTGGAATAGAGACGGACATTGCTAAATAAATTCGCTTAAATAATATGGAGGATATATTTACAAAATGGCACTTTTTAATTATTTGACACCAAGCAAGTCGAGAAAGCCAGTGGTACGCAGGTGGTTACAGCGATTGAAGGTGAGAGAAAAGACTGGCTGTAGAGGGGATTGAAGATAGGATCAAATATGAACAGGATTCAAGAAGACAAAAGATGGCGATTGACGTTGCATTTAAGTTTATGAAGATTGTAGTTTTCAGGAAAGCAAGTAAACGAAAAGGATTTCCACACGCGGGAAGTGTGAGAAAATAAATTTTTGGAGTAGAAGTGGCGGTTATATTTATCTATTTCATCAGTAAAAGGGTAGGACCTAGATGCCAATCAAGTAGCACGCTTAAATTCACTTATTCAGACCCCCATGAAAAAATAAAACATCAGAGCAGCTACCATGAAAATATTTGTAGAAAAGATCGATGAGTGTGACGTTGTGACTGAAGTCGAGATCCAAAGTCAGGATCGATTACATTGCAGAGCTTTTTTTTGGATTTTGTCAAGAACCTCGAGATGAATAGCGGGAACATCCGACCAAATATGACAACAGTATTCAATGCACGATCGAATGGTTGATTTGTAAATGTGCAACAATGACTCTGACGAAAAAAAGACACAGTGAATCAATTTTCCGTGCAGTAGCTGTAGCTGTTGATTCAATGTAGTCGTTCAACTTGACGTCCATTGAAAGCCAAGAAGTCGCAGTTTGTTGCCCTTCATGAGTCGAGCATCAGCCATGCTGACGGCTGACAGGAAGCTTTCTCTATAGTAGTTAAATGAGAGCAGTTTCGTTTTGGAAGCATTCCAATTTACAAGACATCTCTTCACCATTTAACCAATGATTGCAGTTGTATTTCAAGAGCAGCGGACAAGATCTGGTATTATTTTTCTATTGAGACAGAACTAAATGTTAACGTCCTCAGCATAAATGCCTACTTGGGAACTGATGACATCAGGAATATCATTGATCAAGATGAAAAACAGTGTATGACCCAGGGTAGAGCCTTGGGAGACACCCGCGTTCGCGTGAAAGGATCTGGAAGCGATCCCATTCAAAACGAACCTTCATTTAAAATTTATATAGAGTCACAGCTCGAGCTTCGCTGTTACAGAAAAGCTTCATATACATATTCGATGATGGCCGATATAACAACAGTAGTAAACCTGAAAAAAACGGAAGCCATATTGTTTGCCAGAGAGTCGTTCGTGTGAGGTAAGATGCGTAACCACATCCAAATTTATTAAAGTCTCGAATACTTTGCCGAAAAGCGGTAGGAAACTAGTAGTGCAATATTTAGCGGGGTCAGAAGGTTCTCCAGCGTTCTTAAAAAACAAGAACTACAGAGGAATACGACCAACAAGCTGAAAAGCAAGAAACAGCGAGGCAATAGTTATAGAATTCGAAAGAATTTGGTGCCAGCCCGGGAGTCCATCTCTCGCTATCTATCTATCTATCTATCTATCTATCTATCTATCTATCTATCTATCTATCTCAGTCTCTTCAACCATCTCTCTCTCTTTCTATCTATTTCAGACTTCAACTATCTATCTATCCCTCACAAAACATGGTGGTTAAAATTGGCATTCTCTTTATCTATCTATCTTTCTGTTAACCTGTCTCAATCTCATTATCAATCTATCGATCTGTCTCTCTGTCTCAGTCTCTCCAATTATCTATCTATCTATCACAAAACTTGGTGGCTACAAATTGTATATCTCAGTCTTTCTTTCTTTCTTTCTATCTATCTATCTATCTATCTATCTATCTATCTATCTATCTATCTATCTATCTCTCAGTCTCTTCATCTATCTATCTATCTATCTATCTATCTATCTATCTATCTATCTATCTATCTATCTCAGTCTCTTCATCTATCTATCTATCTATCTATCTATCTATCTATCTATCTATCTATCTATCTATCTCAGTCTCTTCATCTATCTATCTATCTATCTATCTATCTATCTATCTATCTATCTCAGTCTCTTCAACTATCTATCTCAGTCTCTTCATCTATCTCAGTTTCTTCATCTATCTATCTATCTATCTATCTATCTATCTATCTCAGTCTCTTCAACTATCTATCTCAGTCTCTTCATCTATCTCAGTTTCTTCATCTATCTATCTATCTATCTATCTATCTATCTATCTATCTATCTATCTATCTATCTATCTATCTATCTCAGTCTCTTCATCTATCTATCTATCTATCTATCTATCTATCTATCTATCTATCTATCTATCTATCTATCTATCACACAACTTCGTGGCTAAAAATTGTCCTGATTCTTCGAACCCAAGAACAAAAACAATTTCTAATTTTCAAACAATTTTTGTTTCCATAACTCGAAAATTGTTTTTAAACATTATTTCTTCCTCGCCCTGAATATCTGAAACATGGAATTATATAATCTACTGATGCATTTGACTGGCCATCTGCCTGTCCATTTCTCTGTATCTGTCTGGCTCTCACTAAATATGTCTATTTGTTTACTGTTCTAGTCTGCCATAATCTTCTCGTATCTCCCATTTCTCTACCACTTTCTCTCTTCTTGATTTTCAATCATTTCCAATATATATATATATATCGGTATAAGGAGGTTGAATCATGACATTGTTTTAAAAAATTTTATTTCATAAAAGAAATATTTATTTTTCGTCATAATCACATTCCTTTTCAATCCTCATAATTTACTCTCGAATATTAATACTAAAGATGGAAAACTACCTTTCAAATTATATTTTAGCTAACATATCAGATTACGGACTTATTGATCCAATCTCCTATATGTTATTTATAACAATCTCATTCTAGTCTTATGGTATCTGTCTCCTTTTACTCAGCCCCGTCTTATCTCGCGCTGTTCATCTCTCTCTCCCTATTCTCTCTTACTCCCTGTCTGTCTCTGTCTATATTTCACTACTCAGCTGATCCTATAAACCGTGCATTGAACTCGTTATTTAAGGCCGCTCTACAAAGTCAATCTTGTTGGGTCAAAGCTGTTCTCTTGTTTTACGCTGCAACGAGTCTATCTTTATCAAATAGGCAAAACAGACAGCTCTTTAAGCATAATACATTTGTAATCTTTCAGAAGTTAAGGGTCACCAATGATGATTAATTCACCTTCCAAAAATCGGTGACCTTTTAGTGTAAATTCATGCCTCGAACTTATACTTCATCGGAGAGAGTACGAAATTTTAGCTAACCGAAATCCTAGTAGAAAATTTTCAAATAATGAGCGTTTCTCTATTCCAAACATCTTTTTTGGAATGCTGATTTTATCTTTTTAACTTATCAAACCAAACAATAAACATTTCAGCCTATTCTACGTGTGTGATTCGATCTATCTGTAAAAATTGATGGGTTTTTCTTTTTCATTTTACGTTTTTCGTCTAGAATAGCACAAGCAACAGAAACATGGGATTGAAGATTAAAATCTCGTTTATGTGGTATTGGTCGGCGAGATTTGGAGAGAACCATCTGCTCCTATCAAAAACTATAAAAGGGTTAAAAACAGTACTTACAAAATAGAAAATATTATCTTGAATATAAACAAATGTCTATAATAATATCAATAATATCAAAGAATTGAACGTATTGTTATTTTCTGTTTTCATATATTATTTAAATTCATTAATCATTCATAGTAATAAGCCAGAAGGTCACTTCGACTAAAAGAATATGGTTTTAATTAAAAGAAAAAGCAAATTATCAACGCGAAAATATATTGAATGTGCATAGATTCTTCCACTGTAAATTTATATCCTAGCTCATAAAGCATATAGTTTTTCCTAGCAAAACTACTGTGAATTAATTTTGAGATATTAAAAATGCATAATACACCCTTCCTCAAATTAATTGAAACAAAAAAAATAATTCCGTTATTATTTATTTTTTCATATTTTTCCAATAAAACATGACAGTGCATATGTTAGTACGTCGTATGTCCATTCCATGAAGTTGTTCTTGCAGATTGATTCTCAATTGCATTTAAATCAGGAGAATTTTCGGCCAGTCTATACTACTTTGATTTGCTCACCGGTAAGGCTTGTCAGTGTCTTCGTGCAGCGTTACAATTTTCGTCCGCTTCCTTGAAGTAACGCCCATCGCAGACGATAGCCGAAGAACAACTAATTGACAGTCGAGACAATGGTTTCAGGGTGAAAATCTGATGAAATAACGGATGATGCAATATTTTTCCAGCACACACAAATTTCATCATGCACACCGAAAATATATTCACACCCCCTACATATGTATGATTTCATCAATGAAAAACACGAAATATCCTGAAGAAAACCTATCCAAAGAGGAGCTGCATAACATACATTTTCCCATGATGCCATTCAAATAAACACACACTCTCTCTCTCCCTCTCTCTCACTTTCCCTCTCTCTCTAGATATATATACACACACACACACACACACACACACACACACACACACACACACATATATATATATATATATATATATATATATATATATATATATATATATAGTTCAATGTATGCTATATGTATGAGTGCTCGATATCAGGCATAGAACTAATGTTAATATGAAAGTGGACATTTAGCTCAACATCTGTGAATGTTCACTGATATATATATATATATATATATATATATATATATGTGTGTGTGTGTGTGTGTGTGTGTGATGAAAATATTATTTTAAGCTGTGCCATATTTAGGTAAAAGTACGCAATTTCAAAAACGGAGCGTATATAAGTATAAAATATAAAACAAACCAGTATGTTTCATATTTGAACGTAATCTTTATGCCTGAGGACTCTGTTGATGTAGGGAACAGACTAACATATATATAATATAAAATAATAATATAATACATATAATATAATATTTAAAATATATATATATATAAAATATATAATACATCATATATATATATATATATATATATATATATATATATATATATATATATACATATGTGTGTGTAATATACACCCATATAATAAATACATATTAAATATATATACAATGTGTATATGTATTATGGTATATATGTATGTGTGTATGTGTATGTGTACTCCAATCACCTAACTGTGAAGCTGTCTAACTATTTGCATATTTACGAAAGGAAAGGAAACATTTTAATTTGTAAATTATCAAAACGGCAGAAAAAAAAACTATTAATGTGTTCACTTTTCTCACGAGGAAATCGAAATATTTGAATGAAATATTTTTTTAAATAAATCAAATTAATTTTGTTGTCGTTTAGAAAATAAAAAGTTAAAAAAAAACTAAAATAAAATAGACAAAAAAGAATAAAAGTCGATCTCGTTGTTATTTATTGAAAGTAAAGAAAACCTAAAAGACAAAAACGACAGAACTGAATGACAATGGACAAATGTGAGACCAAAGGAGAGTTGACAAAGAAATCAGAACGTGAATGCGAACCAAGTTCGTGTCATGCCCATATAATTGGCGTTACAAAATGCCCGGTCTCACGAGATTTGAACACCGCAGAAGGAGCTTTTCAATTGGGTCGGATTTTGACAGTTCACATCGATCTCCTGTTTTGAAGGCACGAAAAAACACTTCTCGTTGTTTTTCAACCTGCGTCTTTGGTGACCAAACAAGACGGTGACCTTGCAAACAGTCCCCTATTCAAAAAACTCCCGGTCCAGCAAACATCTGTCGGCAATTCATCAAATGGAAACAAACCCAGTGAAAATAAATAAACAATTAGGATTATGTCTAAAGAGAAAGAAAAGAGAAATACAATGAACTGAAAGAAAAGGATACGAAGGGAAAATATTGGCAATGGCGGAAGAGGAAAAAAAATGTCCGCATGATAAGTAATAATAAAAGATAGAAAAAAAAAGAAAAAGTAAAAAATGATAGACAGAGATGGTGACGAAAAAAGAAAGAAAGAAAAGAATAGAAACTCGTTGAAAAAATGTTAAATGCTGAGAAGAGAAAGCCGTTGAAGAAAATCATTCAAATATTTTTTAAGAATGAAGAAAGAAAGAAAATGTCTCAATACTTAAGGAAAGAAAGAATATGGAAAGAAAGCACGAAACAAAAGGGAATAAATTAAAAGTTTCAACAACAAAAAGGAAACAGAATGTAAAGAATGAAGGAAACAATAAAGAAATATGAAAGAAGAGGAAAAAGAATAATTTGAAAACAAACAAAGGCAGGTCAAATTGAACAATTTTAAATAGGAGTCAAAAAACAAAAACAAAATCGAAATGAAAATAAAATCTGAAAAGTAAAGAAATACAGAAAAGTAAATAAAAGTAGTAAAACGATAGAAATAAATTTTAAAATTAAAATAACGTAGAATATTGAAAACACAGAAAGAATTAAAAAGGATTTAAAGAATAAAAATATGACAAATAATCAAACAAATTATGTTTAATAATGTAAGAAAATAAATCGACTGAAAATAAAAATAGAAAACAAAAAATAAAAGGAGAATAAAAACAGGAAATAAAATTACGATAAAAGAAAACGTAGAAATGAACCCTAAAACAACACTGAATAAATGTGCGACCAACATGGAGGATAAAATCCGTGGATGTTGTGTGGGGAAATAAGAAATAAAAAAAAATGGTCATTCGTCAACGATGCAATTAATTTCATGAATTATTCAGTTTGATGAAATAATTTGTATTTCAATGTCTTGTTCCTTTTTTTTCAATGATCACCATTATTACCGCTATTTACAGGTCATTTATGTAGTCTATGATATCACAGACAGGATTTATTAAATGAGTTCAAAATGCTATTCATAGTGCTCATTAGTATTCATGGCAAATTCTGACGATTGATATGTGCGGAATGAGAATTGTCCGTTACTATCGACTGCATTTAAATCTGGTATTATTCTTATCAACATAGTTTTCCGGTTTTTCTTATTCAGTCATCAGTTCAACTTTGTCATTTTCTACAGTAAAATCATAAAAGTAACTATCAATTACTTGTTGATTACGCCCCGAATTTTTCAGTTTTTGACTTAATATTCATTATAGACTTTTACAACTAAATTCAATTTTCAATGACGTTATTCAGTTTTATTCTGCATAAACATTTACAATAGAAATACATCCGGAATCAGGAAAAATGTATTGTAAATGAGCAGTCATTAATATAAGCTTCATTAGATTGTTAGATGAATACTATTTTCTATCTTCATGCTCGTATTTTCCACTAGATCTCACTGGAGAATTTGCCTTCGACTTTCAAGATTTTCCATCGTATGCTCGCCGGAACCAACAATATTATATTTGCTTCTCATATTTTGTTTTGCCGTTATTCCATTTACTTTCATAACATGTTTAGACCCATTGCTAATGATCCAGGAATTACTGTCACTAATTTCACGTTCATATTCTACAGTTCTTGCAACTTACAAAATTCTGACCCTTGTCTAATTAATCATTCTTTGATTGAGTCACTCTGTGTTTCAGTCGTACATCCGACATTTAAAAGATATATCTTTACATTTGAAGGAGAGAAAAAATGACGAAACATTAATCGTAAGAATACATCATTGATAGTTTAAAGATAGAGGAAGAGTCCATGATGCGAATTACTAAGTAAAGATAATAAAAGCAATTACAAACATTTCAATATCTTGGAAGTTCTTGAAGGACGATTTGGGATAAAAAAGGATGTTTTTCAAAAGTAAGTAATTAAGAAAAAGAAAACTTTCGTTAGAAACAAAGTAAAGAATACTGAGTACTAAGATCGATCTTCCTATGGCAGTGAATGCTAGACAATCTCATCCCAGATATAGAAATGACGAGACAAAAGAAATGCAGTGAAAATGGGCTTAGAAAATTTGTCAATCACATGACATGTTGAATGCAGAAAAACAGCAGAAATTAATGTTTATATATATATATATGTATAGGTGTCAGCTATACATGCTGTACATCTGATAGTATTGCATTTTGCCTTGTGATGAAGCCGCACTCAAAGTTTGTAAAATTATTTTTGATTTTATCTTGGATTGTACATTTAACAGCATCTTTAACGTTAAAACTTAATAACTCAAAAACGAAGTATTTGCATACATATGTTTATATAGAGTTTTGTCATTGTTTTGGTGTGAGGAATCCGCCACCAAAATTTGTACAAGTATTTTTGATACATCCACTAGTGTGTGTGTGTGTGTGTGTGTGTGTGTGTGTGTGTGTGTGTGTGTGTGTGTGTGTGTGTGTGTGTGTGTGTGTGTGTTGGACTCTCTTGTCGTATTCGACATGAGGGTTAAGCAAATCAGTTCCAAGGAAACGACAGCCAGACAGCTGCACATATGATTTGTTTATAGTGGTGAATACTTTGTGCAGAACCAACCACACTGTTTGAAGTGTTATCTTTCTCCTAGACCAGAGGCCATCCAAGGCTATAGAACCCAGTCTGACCTGCTATTTACCCATAGATAGAGGGGAAGAAGAAGATGATTTATACCTTTCCAAGGGTGTTAGCACGTAAGTGAATATAATGGATTCGACTGGAATTCGAACTCGGCTCATATATATGTATATACTAGCAGCATTGCCCGGCGTTGCCCGTACTTGATTAAAAAATCGTACGACTCATACAGCAATCGCTATCACTTGACTTAAAATATTTTTGCCCTTCCTTGCCTTTAAAGGAGTGCCCTTTGCCGTGCTGATGTTGCTACATGCCTTACTTCTTGCCTATCTATACACTAAACATTAAACCTGTTAGGAAAAAAGAACTAAATAAAATGAACACAAAACAATCAGCTTTAAAAAAGAACTCGTAACTGGAAAAACTGAATGAAAAAAGAATGTTAACAACAAATATTTTTTCACACCCAACCCAGTTCTGCGGAATCAGAATCAACGTTGAGTTTAAGCAAGCGAATGAGCCAACTGGAGTAAAGTGCCATGCAGATTTAAATTTTTCCCACTTGTGACGAATGCAGCTATTGATTTTTTTGTATGCTAGCATACTAGTTAACATTCGTGTCAGTCAGCTGTTGGCTCCCACGCTGGCCAATAAAATCTTCCTGCCTATTCGTGGCAGCTAGCTATAGGCTCTCACTCTGGCCAGTAGAAAATGGCCGCAAACTACATGAAAACTGCCGTAGAAGCATGAAAAATCGATTATTTCCACTATCGATGGGAGTTGGAAAATGCAATGACGGTCTTGGCCTTTCCGCTAACTTGGAGCATGTGCATGTAAATTTTGGTGCAAATCCGTCGAAAATTGCGGCCGTGCATTCGTCACACACAGGCCCACACACACACATATCCTGCCTTTTATAGAAATATATATATATGTGTGTGAAATTTTGAAGACATTGTAAAGGATGAAAGGCGTCACACGAAAACATTTTCCCATTTTGTGATACATCTCTCCACAAAACTTTTGTATCACAGAATGGGAAAAAGGTTTCGTGCGACGCCTTTCTTCCTATAGAATGTCACCAAAGTTTATTTCCGTTGATGCTACTACTCATGCGCACGAACGTGAGACACTAGGAATTTTTAATTTAAAAAAATAAATTTCTTATTCAATGAGAAACAAAAGAAGTGAATTCATACCTTTCCCAAAGACCTTATCGTGTAAGTGAATATGACGGACTCGACTGGGACTTAACTCCTTGTTTTCCAATTCTGAACAATTATCCATTACACTGACCGAACATCCAAGCTTCCAGCATCTGGTATTTTCAAGGTCTAGGTACTGACCAGACTAGACTTTGCTTAACTTATACGGTCGTACGAGATGCGGCGTTTTAATATGATATGGTCGTAAGAACTCTTATTAAAATGACACATTTAATATCAAAATTTATGACTAAGATAATTACGGCGGCCCATCATGACAAAAATGGGACGTTGAGGATTATTTGTTTATAGCTAGAAACGTATAATTAATATCGTTTTTATAAACATATAATTAATTCCAGATTAAACAAAAATCATAATTGATACCGGATTTGGTTGAAGATATTAATGAATTAAAATTCACAAACAGGTCATTAATCTGTAATTTCCATTAAGCAGAAAGTCATTTTAAAAAAAGACCATATAAATACTTTTTGGTTAAGGAGATTTCATTTTTACAAATGTAATGTTTTTTTTTTTCATTATGAGAGAACCTTGTCCAATTATAATAATTTCTCATTAGTTTTATTCATGTATCGGTGATTGTACGGGAACCAGTATTTCAAAGTGATATGGTCATAACCCCAAATTGAAAAAGAAAATCATAATTTTTCTTTAAATAATACTTTTTTCCAAGTTTCAGAAATGCTAATTGAACAATTTAATGTTTATGAGCAGACAGAAAAATTTATAGAATTGTTTTTTTTTTTTTTTATTAAAAGAAAATTATAGAAAAATTACAAAAAACTTTTTCTTGAAGTTGAAGGCGTCAGGTTATCCTGAAAGAAGTGAAAAATCCTTTTCTGACACGCACGAAATACGATTGCCAATGATCTCATGGCACAAAATATGCTAATAACAAGAAAAAATATCAGGAAAAAACAAAAACAGGGAAAATATATTCATTTATATGTACATGTAAATATATACTTACAGGAGGTGCTGTCTAAAATTTCGGGAATTTTACCAAGAGAATCTTGATTTTGTTTTGATTTTTTTTAGTAGAGCAGCACAATTTCCATTCCGATCATTTTGGTAATAACTCAAATGTAAGTACATCAATAAACCTGTAGTCTCGTACAAAAAAATGCGCTTCTTTTTCTATGTACCATGTCCTTTTAGAACGTCCCTTCACAACTTCCTGACTTTTGTCACAATTAGGTTAATCTTTTCGCTAGTCCTCCCTATCTCCGTTCTGCTATCCGTTATAACACAGGCTTTTTAGATAGGTTATTCACTGCCACTCTTACCTTCTATATGCCATGTGAGTATCAAATTGTCCAAGTTCTCTTTCCTCATTATGCGTCTTAGAAATGTCAATTGTGTCTTTCTCATTCTATGTAGCCATTCTTAAAACTGTTTTGTTATTTACAAGGACACAACGATTACAATAATTCTTCTTCTTCTATGTACTTCATGTAATGGAAGATCATGGCTCTCCAACATATCTTCTCTTTTGTAGCTCTTTGTAAAGTCTATCTTTTTTTACTATATCTTCTAATCTCTATTTTGCCGCCAACCATTTACACAGGTGCGTTAGGTAAGTTATTCGCTGTTTTTCCTCTCTCTCCTTCAGTATTGTCTCTTTTTGATTCTAAGCATTCATTTTGCTTCCATTTTTCCTAAAACTTCGTCGGTGATCAATCCTTCGTATTCTCAGCATCCTTCTGTAGAACCATTTTTATATTACAACATGTCTTTTATTCATCTATATAACATTCACTGCCATATTACATAGTATTTATTTGTTCCTTATGGAGTTTTCTTGTATCTTAATACTTTGCCTAGATTCGGCAGGGCATCTTTCGCCTCCCCAGGGACCTTCAGATTTCGGTGCCATATCTTCTGTCCACTGTTAAAACATTTCCCAGATATTTAAAGTATTGTAGTTGCATGATTTTATTGTCACCAATTTGTAGTTTGCACCTTGGATTTGTTTATCTTGCTGACATCAGAAATTATTAAGCGATTACAATCGGTGGTTAGGCGTTACGCACAGCAAAACAGTTTAATAGCTAATTGGTGCTGACTCAAAATAAATACTCATAACACTTGGCACAGAATAGCACATTTACGATTGTCGCGTGTGCGTGTGTGTGTGTGTTTGTTTCTATGTGTGTAAATAAGTGTAAATGCTTTGAAAATACGAACTTTGGCAAAAATTCCATCGGAAGCATAAAAAAAGAAAAAAAACTATTCATCAATTAGGAATTATTACAAATAATACGTCCGTATAGACACAAGCTTTATGCTTTTCAAAATCATCTCACGGCTGGTTCCCTAAAAATGAATTCTATTTTCCCTGGATGCTATATTATTTTAATGTTACTATTGTTGATCTTATATAAACCTTATATAAACTCTTACGCGCGCGATAGAGAAAGAAGCTAGTTATATTAAGCATGAACTTTGACTTTCATTTCAATTTTGAGAGTAAATTAAATTAGCAAGTTAATCTTAGTTAATTAAATACCAATTAAATTTACCATAGTTAATTAAATTTCAAAACGGTTCGAACTTTTCGAATTTTGTATCATTACATACTCAATTACGTAAAGATATTGGAACTTGAAGGTTTTGTTTAAATTAAAGGCTCTTCTGTTGCGTCCACTTTCATAAATATAAGGGCCACGAATCCATCTTTACGCCCCACCTGCAGGTTAAATAACACAGCACACTGCTGTGATATTACCATCCTTCAAGCAAATGACAAGACAAGATTTCAGTACTTAATATTACTTTTTATTCCGATTGGTTTTCTTCAATTAATATAGGCCTGTTGTATCCGCATTCAATACTAGGTCCTCTGAAACTTAATTATTAATTGAGAACCTGATATAAACGAACAGTTAAGGAAACTCGTTCGCTGAATACAATCAGGTTTAAATCTTATAAATTGATATGCCGTGCGATAAGTTTAATTTCGAATTAAAAAGTTTAATATAATCAGACTTAAATTTTATAAATTGCTATATTTACCAGTGTTTTATATCCCGTAATTTTAGACAGAACCTCCTGTAAGTATATACAGTGTGTCCATAAAGTTCGTGTGCACTTTAAAAATTTACAACTTTATTTGTATTAGCGATAAAAATAATTTGTAAAAAGGATTAGAAAGAAGTAAATCTATATTTTTTAAGGTTTTATTGAAATTTTATTTAAGTTTTCACATGTCCTCCATCATTAGCAATACAAAGGGTAATACGATTTTGCAGTTCACGGAAAACATTTGCCAACTGATTTACAGTAATGCCTGAAATCACATTAGTTATTTTAACTACACTTAAAACTAGGCACGTGAAACTTTATAACATTTTTTACAGATTATTTCTATCTCAAATGCAAATTAAGTTATAATTTTTTAAAGTGCACACGAACTTTATGGACACCTTGTATTTACATGTACATATAAATGAATATATTCTCCCTGTTTTTGTTTTTTCCTGATAATTTTATTTTATTAGCATATTTTGTGACACGAAATCATTAGACTCTTAAGCTTACCAGTCCTACAACTGTGACAGTAGTAGATATATCTAAGGCAAGATAACCTGAGGTAACCCACCCACTTCTTATTGTTTGGAATTCAGAATTTTCATTCTCCGAGATTGGTTGCACCTAAGGCTAGAGAACATGCCAGAATATACATTGCACAGTGTGAGCTTAGCAAAGCCAGGTGCATCAATAGATTGCCTTGATATATGACCTCCTGTCTACCAATACAAATCTGTTCCCCTCCCACAGGATAACACTGGTTTCTTTGAGATGTGGATAAAAAACCGTATGAGAATGATAGATATACAAACATTGGCCCCAACACGGAAAAAGTGACAATCCATCACAGATATCTTACACGAAAAGGTAACGTCCACGTTTCAGAAGAGGACACAGATGTACACGCAGATGCACAGGCCTACAGTAATTGATAAAATACGGTAAGATTAAACATAAAATATTATGTATTGAAACATTGTCTTGACATTTGCTTGCACGACGATAATGTTACAACTGTCCACTCTATTATTTAACCCATAGATGGGACGTACAGGAGGATTCTTGGCATTTATCTGTACAAAAGTCAACACAAAAGACAAGCTTTGAATTTAAACTCTGCCTTCCGACCTCACTATCCATATATACTTGAGTTTGATTTTTATATATAGGTATCCATTGATTAATGTGAATTCGATTAAGGCGTTTTGGATTTGTGTGCTAACATTTTATATATCAAAATTCAATTAGTTCATGCATAATAATCAGTTAGTGCAGTAAAACATTCTTCCGTTGAACCATAGTAATTGAAATTTTTTTTTATAGTTACTCATATACACATTAACCGCACTAATCGAGGGATTCCTGCACTCTCATTCTAAGCTGAAAAAATTAGAATCATGTTATTATTTTTACGGGAAATGTAAATAATAAGATTACTTTAATATATCTATTTCAATTTACTTCGCTTTACATTTAGTTATTTTCATTCGTAACAGTTACCTTAACAAAACTTCTGGCGACGTTTATATATAATTACTTTCATCAATAAACAACAACTTCAATCTTTAAAAAAGATCTAATGTAAACTGTTTTAACTGGGACAGTTAATCACTGCAAATTTATGTGAGTGCACAAAGACGGATCATTGGGAAAAAAAACGAGAGAATTGGTCTCGGCTTAAGATCTGTTGTTCCTATACAAAATCCAGAAAGATGAAAAATCGATACGCAACCTCGTTTCATTAAAAAGCATCCCACTGAGAGGTGTTCCAATATGACGTTACTTGCAATTTCACCTTGCCACGTTTTCACACAATGGAATCCCATGATACCACGTACGTGTCATTCGCGCGAAAATTTTGTCACTCACACACGGATGCATGCTGAGGTGTGAATGCCGATATTGTTCGAAATTAAGAGTATTTGCAGCTGAATATTCTTATTCATTATTATATTTGGTTAGAAAAAGTAACGGAGAAGTAACAACAAGTACGAATAATAATTATATATATATATATATATATATATATATATATATATACCCTTGTCCAAATTAATTGAAACAAAACGAATAATTCCGTTATTATTTACATTTTTGTATTTTTCCATTGAAATATTACCCAGTGCACATGTTAGTATTTAGTATGTCCATTCCATGAAGTTTTTCCTTGCAGATTGACCTCAGTTTTCAATTGGATTTAAATCAGCAGAGTTTCCGAGTCAGTCGATAGTACTTTGAAATGCTCAAAGGTAGGGCTTGCAATTGTGTTCGTGCACTGTTACAATTCTGTGTGCTTTCTTGGAGTAACATACATCACAGACAATGGCCATAGGACCGTCGAGTTGGTGGGATAATTTTGTTTTGCTTTTTTAAAAAGACGATTGCCTTTGCCAAATCAGGACTGCGTATTATACGCCAATGTATAAACTAAGATGGAAAAAAAAATTGTTGCAAACGTTATGTTAGGTTAAGAATTTTATAAAAAAATATTTTTTCTTAATTATTCTTAAAGCTGAAAAAATATTTTTTCTTATATATTCTTAAAAGGAAATAGTGTTTACAAGATCTTAGTTGAAAAAGAAATTGTTACCGTTATTGGATTATAATTTTATAATTATATATATATATAATATTGTATTTTAAAATTATTTCTCAGCGAATTTATCAGTGCATATTATAAACTAATGACTGTTATATTAGAAATTGAAGCTCTTTTCAAATCCCGTACCTGTTTTGGTCAGTATTAATTTTTAGGGGTCAATCTTTTCTAAGAATTCTATATTCAAGTATCTCTTATTATAAGTATTATAAGTACACATTATACAAGAAAACAAGCGTAAATAAAACTTTGTTAACGTCGAACGAATTTATACATAATTATAAAAATATTGATTTTATTTCTAAATTATCTCTTGGCACATTCCAGGGTGCGCATTATACATAGTTTAATTCACTCTTCAGTAAATATTTTTAGAGTAGATTGAATGATCGTTGTACACGAAAAATATTAATGCCTTTGTTTAAAGTATTTCATTTCAAATAATGAGCGCATATTATACGCCGATACTTAATATCTTGCGGAAAATTGTTATCACCAAAATGTTGCTGATTAGATTAGAGCGTTTACGAATTGTCAAAATGTGTTGTTTTTGTTGTTTGTTACAAATATCCATTATCAAATGATATCGATGTACATTATAGGATGATATAAACTCTAACAATCTATTCTATGATATAAATCATTGGGTAATATAATCTATGTATCTTTTATGTAGCCTGATGTCTATTTCTTAGAATTGTTAATATTCTGAGGTTGTATGAGAAAAATTATTACTCGATGTTCGTAAGTGAATATGTCACAAGTAAACAGGTTAGATTATACTGTTAAAATAATGATTTAACTTTTTCTATTTTTTTATAACTTTGATTGAAAAACGCAAAATTTGACAAATATTTAATTCTATAGATAAAAATGCTGGATTATTCAAACAGAAAATATAACAAATACAAAATTATTTAAATATTTCCACCAATTTTTGGTAGAATTCCAATTGAATGATGGACTAAATGTACTACAGTTTAACCCGGATATAAGAGTGTTGTCGGGACCGGAGAAGAAGTCTCTTATATCCGGGTTTCTCTTATATCCGGGTTTGGTCTATTTTGTTTAGGTAAGTATGGGAACACTTCATATAACGCTTTTTACGTAGAGAACACTAGTTTATTTAACAGTTATAGACATAAAAAACACAGACAATGATACATTGTCAATCAGTTTTCAAAATAATTCAATCAAAAATTACTTTTTCTTAAAAAAGTCAATCATTTTTGATTGTACAGAAATCTCTTTGTTAACATCATGAACACTTTCATACAGTCCGTAAATCATTTTCAATGCGCCATCAATGCATTCGAACAAGTTCCCGACGATAATACGCTTTGAATGAACGAATGATGCCTTGATCCAAAGGTTGAATGAGACTGGTGGTGTTTGGTGGCATGAACGACAATTTGATGTTTGACAGATTTGTACCCGGCAGTAAGTTATGACAAGTTGCATTGTCCAAAAACAGAATAATCTTTCGATTTTGAGCAATCATTTTTCGATCAAGCGTTTTCATAACGTCAGTAAACAGCTGACTAGTCATCCAGGCTTTACGATTAGCGAAGTAAGAAAACGGCAGAGTTTTGACATTTTAAAGCAGCGTGGTTTTGCCGACTTACCAACAACTACAGCTTGCTTTTCACTGCCGTCCATGTTTGTGAACTGAAGCATCGTGAGTCTGTCTTTGGGAACTTTTGTCCCATTTGACTGTTCGTCGCCGGCAAATCGCAAAGATCCAGACGGCATGGCTTTGTAGAAAATTCCCGTTTCATCACAGTTCCAAACATCTTTTGGATCATATCCACGAAAAAGGTGCGGCAAAACGTTTGTCACCCATTCGTTGGCAGAACCGTGATCTGCTGACGTTGATTCGCCGTGAAATTTTTTGAACGAAACGTTATTGGCTTGCTTCCAGCGCATGAGCCAGCCATTGCTCGGTTCAAAATCAACTTCAAGATTTACGGTCAGTTGTGATGCTTTCTGCCTGATGACGTGATCGGTGACGGTAGCTCCATGAGCACATGCTTGCGTAAACCATTGTGTAAGCGCTTCGTTAACGTCCTTGTGCACGGATTGGCGCTTTCGTTTGCGATTAGTGTTTCCGTTCATTTGCATGCAAGATCTGAGATCGTCTTCTTTCTTGAGAATTTTTGCTGCTGTTGAATAACCGATTCCGTACTTTTTGGCGGTAGCGGCCAGTTTGAGTTTCTTCATTTTGACATCATCGATGAGCTCCAAATGCTCAGAAATGCTCAGAGTTTTTCGTTGAGACGCCAACATCACTAATCGCAATGATCGCAAGCAAACGGTTTTCAGTAGCAAATTTAACAAACAGACAAACTTCTGACTCAACAGAACAGTGGGTAAAGTGAAAGTGCTGTCCAGTAAATTCAACGACAAGCAAAGTCGGCAAAAAGCGGGCGGCGCTACCCTTAGACACACAAAGCAAAATCATGAGGTAGAGGATGTCTCCTACAGACACAGATTGGACACACCGTGTCTCTAGACTAGTCAAGATTAAGTCATTGAACGTCACTATCTCTCTAACTGACCTCTGTTTGACCGATTTACGACATCACACTGTCACTCAAAACGAACTCTCTTATATCGGGGAGGACGGGACCAGAGAAAATCTCTCTTATATCCGGGTTTCTCTTATATCCGGGTCTCTTATATCCGGGTCTAATTTATATACATTAACACAGGCTCTAGTCTAGAACCAGAGAAAATCTCTCTTATATCCGGGTTTCTCTTATATCCGGGTCTCTTATATCTGGGTTACACTGTAGTAACAATAGCAAAATAAATAAACAGAAAAGTCACAATTTTTACATTTAGTTTTCACAGCAGATTTCTCTGGTGCTTATTATTTGAGAGGAAATGACAAATGGCATTTCCTGAATTTCAGTAGCATTTTTTGGTTCGTAGCCATCTTGTACAGAATGTAAATTAATGGAGTTTTTTTTTATCATCTTTCAGATTCTTGATTTGTATGTAACTTTGAAAGAACGGGAAACAGACTTTCGAATCCTGTACCAGTATATATATATATATATATATATATATATATATATATATATATATATATAATACATATTATAAAACCCAGGTTGTGTGTGTGTGTGTCTGTTCGTTTATATATTGGATCGGATTTCCTACATTTTTCAACCGATTTCAACAAAACTTCACAGGACTACGTAAAATTACCTTGTGGTGGTTCTGACAGCGCCAACAATTGAAAAAATTGTTTTTGCACGAAATCAATTTGAAAACACGATTAAGAGGCGAGAATAATAGGTGGACAACTCATATCGAGTTATACTTATTATAAAACCCAGGTTGTGTGTGTGTGTGTGTGTGTGTGTGTGTGTGTGTTCATTTGTATATGGGATCGGATTTCCTACATTTTTCAACCGATTTCAACAAAACTTCACTTTTTTTTGGCAGGTAGTGTTTCTTATTGTCTTGCACACTTTTTTCTTTATTTTTACATTCAGAACGCTTTAACAATTAATTTTACAAGACAATTGTTTATAATAAAATTCTATTCAATCGGTAGACTCATAATGATTGAATGGGTTTCACCAATTCGTAAAAAAATACTAAGACATGCGTGTCCGTCAACCTTCTTTGTCAATTTTATTTTTCAGTTTTTATGATGGTCGATACTTGATCTATCTCTTACTGTTACATCCCCAGGCTCTACTGCTAGTATATATATATATATATATATATATATATATATATATATATATATATATATATATATATCCGATAACTGTTATTACATATAATGAATTCTGAAGAGCCTAAGCAAGAACCAGTTAGTACCTGATTTCCGTACCTTTATAAGAGGCAGGAAGTATCTGACTCCTCTGCCTTCATTAAATTCAATAAATACCTGACACCTCTACCATTATTAGTGCCAGTAATTACCTGACTCCGCTATCTTTATTAGAGCCAATAAATACGTGGCGTCTCTAGAGCCAAACCTAACCGAAAATGGGACATTGTTTTCTTATTTGGACGAGAGACGACGCCCATTCCTCTCTTTCCAGTCTTGATAGAGTCCAAAAGCGTCTCCGAGTCTTTGTGGGTAACATATTATCCCCCCCCCACAAACCTCTCTCTCAGAGGCGGCATGGGGTGAGTGTCTCACTGCTCTATCGCTACTGTCATGGAAAGCACTAAAATTCCTTGGTTCTACCAGATCTATCCTTCACGGATAGGATCCGCCATGCCACTTACATCGCAGAAAAACACTCACATTTCCTCCGTATTCCATCGATGAGAAATAAGTTTCACCAAGAGGATGTTTGCCTGATCACTAGAACCTTAACCTGTTCAAGCCTAGAGTTAAGTTATCCTCCCCTTTTATCGGTATAAACTATCCCTAACGTATGTGCCCTTCTCCGGCTTTATACAGGATGAATCTTACTGCAAAAGAAACAAAAACCTTAACAAAATTATTATTTCAATCAGTTTAAGTTTAGCAAGTTTATAATGATATAGTTCTGCTTGTTCGTCTTTTTTTCAGTACGTTCGCACGTGGGTTACGCTCTACCATTAATTCAGATTGAGGAAAGGCGGAAGGAAACGATGTATCAGATACTGTTTGCTTCTAGTAAGAAAAGGAAAGCGTATATAATAATAATAATAATAATAAGAAGAAGAAGAAGAAGAAGAAGAAGAAGAAGATCATCATGATCATGAAAAAAAAAGATGAAGATATAAATAGAAGATAACGTTCTCATAAGTATAACGTCTGCTTTAGTGAAATGAAAAACATTTTCAACTTTTTTTTATTTGTAAAAACTTACTTCTTTAAATAATGACTTGTATTCTTATTTATGGTTATTCTTACAATGTTTTGTCAAAGTTTTTATGCTCTAAGTTTTAATGACGCAGTCGGAGAATATTGAGTTTTATAGTCATAGAAATCGAAAGGAGT
This sequence comes from Acanthosepion pharaonis, assembly GCA_903632075.3. Taxonomy (NCBI): domain Eukaryota; kingdom Metazoa; phylum Mollusca; class Cephalopoda; order Sepiida; family Sepiidae; genus Acanthosepion; species Acanthosepion pharaonis. The sequence goes on from CAHIKZ030004943.1 coordinate 1,391,623, forward strand.
TTATTCAGTGATCAAATAAGAATTATGGTTCATCAGAAAATTCCTTTAGGAATAGCGTGAAATTTAGATACGCTTAGTTATACTAATTATATCTCTCTTTCATTTTAGATTTTTGTTAATACCAAGACATCATTGAGAGACATTTACAGATCATAATATCAACAAGAGCGACAATCTAAGGTAAGCAGATTTAATCTCTACTTTTATATTATGTAAAGTTAAATCTAAAAGAGGTTGAGATATTAACCTCGCTGTAAATAATGTAAATCAATCAAGTTATATCTAACCCCGACCAATCTTAATATTACAAAGTCCAGTTAATAGTACAAGGAATAGTTGTTGTTTCATTCTTTACTAGGATCAATGTTCTTCCTGACTGCTATACAAAATCCTGCCACGAAACTGTATCTAAAATTTAAAACAAAAAAAATAAATGCCAAAATACTTAAGCTACAGTTTATTTCAATATATAAAATTTCTTTAAACAAATATGCCACAAGATTTGCATTTGTAATATATCCAGTCGTGTCGGTTTAACGCAAAAGGCAACAGTGGTATGAAAACAGAATACTTGAGTGGACGAATAAAGGTAAGTGAATAATTTGATCACGTGGTTAAAGTATACGTCAGGGTTACGTGGTGTTAACCATAACATTTGGTAGGGAAAAATAAAAAAAGAGAAGCTGCTTGCGTCCTTCCACCCAACATTTCTTTATCTCCACAGGTAATAAAAGGAAATGTGTTTTTGACTGAAGAAATTTCAACGTCGAATTCTTTCTTCAAACAGTATTTTGTCTAAGATACGCTAAATTACGATTTGCAATTTTATTTCTAAATCAGTTTCATAAAATGAACATTTGCCAAACATGGACAGTCGT
>CAHIKZ030004943.1:1397500-1432500 GCA_903632075.3 Acanthosepion pharaonis
TTTTGATATCAAATATGGTTCGAAGACAGCGCATGTGAAAGGCGTCAAGTTGTTTTATGTGTTTGCGGTACAGGGTCCAAGGAGAGAAGGACTGAGAAAACGACTGGTCTGTATATGGCGATCTTTACCCTGAGAGACACGTCTTTGGTGTTCCATAACCTATGTTCACCAAATGCAGTGCTGGCTTTGGCTATTCTGGATTGGATTTTTCTGTTCATTTTTCCATCAGAAGAGACTCTCGATCCAAGATATGTGAACGCCTCAACAGTTTTTAATGCCGTACCATTAATGAATACAGAAGGATTTGTGAGGAATGGATTGTCTGGTATTGGCTGGTACTTTAGCTCAATCTTCTTTATGTTGATAGTGAATCCAAATGCTTTCGCTGCTTCAGAGAATTTATGAAGGATAGTTTGAGAATGCCTTGACTGTGTACTAATATAACAGCAGCATTTGCAAAGAGAAGTTCGCGTACCAGCTGAAGACCAATTTTCGATTGTCCTTTGAAACGTTGTTAATTGTATAGACTTCCACTTGTTCTGAATTAAACACTTACATCAGAGAATGCTTTTTCACGCATAACAGAAATGCGCCAAGAGCCGAGGATCAATAACGCAGCCTTGTTTATACCGTTGGAAACAAAAAGGCCTGCGATTGCTCACTTCCCCACACTTATGGGGTGGGGTCTTTTCGAAGCTTGAGCAAAGTCATCATGGACGCTCCCAAGGCACCACCGCTCGTGCCATATATTGTTAAATATAACAGACAACGAATGTCTATCATGTTTGATTTTCGTATAGTGGCTTTAGTTTCGGGAGAAATAAAGGTAAAACTGTCCAACTTTTGATTATATTTCTATTAAGCTTTTCCACGATGTAAGCTTTGGGCTCGTATATATATATATATATATATATATATATATATATATATATATATATATATATTCAATTGTATGGATAGTAGTTTGTAATCCTGGGTTTCAGTATTTTCCAACCATCAGACAAATGTAGTCTGTTCTCATTGAGTTATATATAATGTTTCGGAATAAGAACAAAGTGGAATTTCATGTACAGAGTAAAAAGACTTATTTATTAGTATTGCCTTTTAAAACTACTTACTTGAGTTCAGTGGGATTTCCACATTAACTCATTTTTTAAAAAAAGGACAGAAATAGGCTCAACACCGCACTTGATATGCGTGTAGCATTGTTCTCCTGTGTTCCCATCAGCAGCTTATGAACAATCACATCAATCTCATTAAATGATTTTTTTTTCAAAAATTATTTTCTTTATCTTTGTGTTGAAATTAGCATTAAATTTATTTTTTATACAATCAGATTCCACAAATAGACACAGTTAATTCCGGTATGTGCGGATCATAAGAAATATACATATAAATTGTCGCTGCTAAATAAATGAACCTAGTGGACAGAATTTACCTTTGATTTATTACATATACATATAATGGGTCGCAATGCAAAATGTTGTAACGATTAACGAAAGTATATTAACAATTTCTCATCTTAACATATACAAATTTACCTAAATTATGAAACGCAGGCACGATAATAAATGTCGAAAATATATATTATTCAATGTAGAAGACTCTCCCAAAAAGACATAATTGATGTCTTTCGTGACGGTGGTGTAAGGGATTTAGGAGTCGTTAGATATATAATACTGGAGGGAGCAGAATCTCTGGATCTCTTACCATCAAATAGCATTATAATCAAAAGATAGCCAATGTAATTCAAAACAATGGACACCTGATAATGACTAGACGGAACTTGGTCGAAACGATGTTGCTATAATAACATATATAACAATCAAGATGAAAACAATTAAAATAAAATATACGATAAAAGTGATGTGAAAGCGATACTAACAATTTTCACTCGGCGATTAGTGTTCTTTAAAAAAATAATTCAACAAAAGATTTTCGGTCAAATACGTAGAAGCAAACCTAACCTACCAATCAACAATTAATAAATATGCATTAACTTGGTTTTAAAATACATAAATAAAGGAACTTTGAGTTGTTTAGATTTTATTTTGTAGGGAACCATTTTTATCCTGGAAACATTTTCCTCTACAGATGATATATTTGCCACAATCTAGACCCCATAAAAATGGCACAATTTTCTTATGACAGCGTATATTTTGGGAGTTAAACTTCAACGCGCACATTCACACACACACACACACGCACACACACACACACACACACACACACATATATATATATATATATATATATAATTAACAAATCGGAGAATTCAGAAAGCCATGGTAATATGTTTCGCTAAATCTATAATTCGATTTCGCTTCGTCAGACCTGGCGGTTTCAGAACAATGAATGGATTTAAAAATTCTTATAGGAATCAAACGAAAAACAAGATTAACGGAAGTTGTGTTTTAAGATATTTCCACAAAGTAGAAAGGAAGGACCGAAGTATATATCTCTATGAGATGCGATAGTAGTTGCGTTAACCTCTTGGTCACCGGGCAAGAAAGGAACAAATATTATATATATATATATATATATATATATATATATATATATATATATATATATATATATATATATATATATATATATATATATATATATATATATATATATATATATATATATATATATATATATATATATATATATATATATATATATATATATATATATATATATATATATATGTTTGCATGTATGTATTAATATACGTATGTATTAATTACAATGAATCAATCATGCAAAAATAGATTAGTAAAAAAAAAAATATTGCTCTACATTGTATTGAACCCTCACTTACATTAAATGTTACGAACGTTGGAATTGTAGTTTAATCGATTTCATCTTATATATATATATATATATATATATATATATGAAATGTATTCATACGTATATAGGAAATGGATTCATACGTAAGTCAGTTGTATTTGGGCGTAAGTGAATATAATGAACCCGACAATCAATATATTATCTCTGCCTTTAGTAAGGGATGGCAGTTCGGAATCAGAGTTCTAGTTCTAGTCGGGTCCATTATATTCACTTACGCCCAAATACGACTGACTTACGTATGAATCCATTTCCTATATACGTAGGAATCCATTTCATACCCACAGCTCTGGAATAAATGACAAGATTTTTTCAGGAAAATCATGGTTAGTCTTTAAAAAATTGTTAATGGAATATTCACCCTAAGAAAGGAATTATATTACAATCCAGAATATGACTTTAAATAGCCCATAGACCAGTTTCCATTTATATATATATATATATATATATATATATATATATATATATATATGTATATTATTTATTTTCCTTTTTAAGACTTTTCCAATGCGCATACTGACACGATACATACGATTAAAGGTCAAAATGAAAATGGAATGTCTATTTAAATACGAGTATCCACTTTAATAACATTTGAAATAATGAAGATATCGGATTAAAATAAATTCATTAATTCTTATATATAATTTAATTGCTGTATATTTGTTTATTTAGACATTTGTATATGTGCGTATGTGCGTGCCCATGAGTTATTTTAGTTAACAGACATACAAAAACCACAGAAAAAATCACTAATTTTTAAAAAACAAGACCTATAAACACTTAACTTTTTACTTAGTACTTTTTTTCATTTCCGCGAACCCTTAAGTGACTCCAATGATTTATAGTGACACGCGTACATTAAGGAATTTAAGCGAGAAAGGAAGGAAAGTAAATGTCTGAAAATGCCTTTTCCAATTTTTCCTCTTGTTTCTAATTTTTTCTTCCCCTTTTTCTAGATGGAATTTTCTAAAATCACTGACATTTTTCTAAATCTTTTTGTTCTTCTTAAAGCTATCCCTAAGGATGTAAAATAAGGGAATAAATCAGTGGTTAAGTTCCTTGTCTTTGCATCAATTTTCTTCTCTTTCTGGAAGTAAGAACATTAATTTCACACCACATACTATTTGTTTAAACTTATTATGCCTCTATATAAAGAGTGAAAACTTATTTATTGCATAATATTAGCGAAATATTTATATGTGCCTATAAATATAATGTATTTATCTACCAAATATTTTTAGTCCTTTTACTGGATTTTTTTATCTCTTGACCCGTAGTGTCACCATGTGAACTACAGCCACAGTAGAAGTGATTTTTTGGGGGGAAGATAACCTGACGGAGCCCAACCATCTCCAGACTGGTTTTGAATTCAGTTTTTCCTTCTCCTAGAACGTTTGTCACACACAGTTATAGAACTCGGTCTCTCCTGCTATGTACCCATAGCTGGGTAGAGAAGAAGAGGATTCATTCCTTTCCCAAGGGTATTAGAACTTTAGTGAAAGTAATGGATCCGACTGGAATTCAAACTCGGCTCTCCGATTCCTCAATCCAAACAGCTAACCATTACTCCACCGTTCCTCCTTTACTGGATTAGACATTTGTAAATCTGTTATCTGTGCTAGATGACTGAATAAAAAAAAGAAATATAAAGGGTGGACAGGCCGCCCCCTCAAGGTAAGGCTTCAAGGACACCAGAAAGCTGTAATACGTGGGGAAGTGGAAAAAAAACAGACGTGGCTGATCACATATGGAGAGAGAAGGGAGAATACCGCCCTCTGTAGGATCAGGTTGAGATCATAGACAAGGAACATCATCGGAAAATTCGTAAACTTAAGGAATCAGCACATATGCTAGGCCACAAAAATATCCTGAGTCGACCAAGCATAGAAATGAATACAATATGGGAACCAATAATAAGTAGTGCCAGAGAAAAGCGATAATAACAACAAAAGTTGCAATATGAGCTCTGGTAAAAACATGTAATGATAACAGCAAAAATTGCAATATGAGCACTGGCAAAAATGGTTGCTGAGACATCAGGTTTATAGTACCCAGAAATTCATACACAGATGTCCTCAAGGACACATGGCACAGTGGATAAAAGCGTTGGTTAGATCCAGTGACAAGACCTAAAAAGTGTGAGTTTAATACCCGGTCAAGTTAGTGGAGTACTTTCAGAGGGAAATTAATAGGAGATAACTGATAACTGACATCCATTAAACATGGCACGTGGAACTAGAACAGTCTACCCCAGTGAGCGAAATAAAAGGTTCAGTTCGACATTCCAACCACCTGAAGAAGGCCGGAGGGTACAACTGCCGAAACGTTGTAATAAATATGGCAAAAAAGATGAGGACTGTATAATAATGTAAGTAATGGCCTGAATAAAAGTAAGCAATTTAACAAGCAAGCCTTCCTCGTAGTAATGTCATCTTCTCTTCGAGGAGGTGCTGAAAAGCAAACTTGGCCAAGAAGAAATTCAAATGATATTCCTGATTTCAGCTCAATTGGTCAAATTCTGGGAAGCTTTTTAGACAGGGAACTTTTCTGTGGGTGCTTTTGTAACTTCTCGCAAATGCCAGATGAAACAACAACGTCCTTCCTCGTTCATACGTTCCTGTTCAACTTCTATAGACCCACAGGAACAAGTTTTTCCGACTGATGGTGATTTTTAAAGTGTAGTGTAGCCTGATAGTTCCGACCACGATAGAGGCTTCTTTGTGTATTCTCGTAATATTTATAAACGCGTCCTCAAAGTGGCTAAGTCTTTGTGTGCTGACAAAATGAGACACCATACCGCCTGTAATAAGTTTGGTTCTCCTGACTACTGGCACCTCTGTAATAGTGTGTTAAGTAAAAGGAACTCTTCTATCCATCTCTTCACTTAATTTGAGGGTTTCAAATCTTTTGCTGATAAAGCAGAATGTTTTGCTCGTCATTTCTCTTGGTTCATCTTGATTATCATTTCATTTATACTGAATTTCAATTTAGCAATAGGCATATAACTCCATCTTCAATTTCTGCTATTATCTCTAAAATGTATTCAAACAAGGCATTTTGACGTGATGGTATACTTACAATAGTCCTCAAGAAATATGCCCCTGAAATGATTCCTTTTCTCTATAAATTCTATAATAAATGCCTTACTGCTTCTTTCTTTCCTGCTTGTTGGAAATCCACATCTGTAGTTCCAGTCTTTAAGAACTCGGTATCGACCTATTTGTTTTATACCTCTCTTTGGTAAAGTAAGATGAGGTTTTAATCAACTCTGAATAAGTTATTGCTAAAAAAGGCTATCTAGCTTTAGATAAGAATGGTGAAGCCCGGGCTCTTTCCTTTGGATGCCTCAAAGACATTTGACAGTTTTTGTCATGCTGGTATTCTTCACAAGTTAAAAGGTTATGATATTTCTGGAAACATTTTTAATCTGATTCCATCTTTCTACTCAAATCGCGAAATGAATGTTGGTTACTCTTCAAGATTTTTTCCTCTTAATGCAGTTGTACCCCTGGGCTGAATCCTTGAACAAAAATTTTCTGCCTTCCCTCAGCATGGCTGATGCTAACCTACAGAAGAGTGACTGATTACATCACTGCTAACATTTTGCATTGACATGAAGTAGAAAGATTATATTGAAGTATTTCTAGGTCTGCTACTAGGAAAGCTGGTCCACTGTGTCCTGCTAGAGAAACTTTCTCGCCAGAATCTATCTTCAAATTTATACATTTACCATTCTTCCCTGCATCTTATATTGATAACACATCAAACCTGGTGATTCTGTCATTTATTTAGAGTTTCTTACTAAAATACAAAGAAGAATCTCCAACATTATTGGTTCTGACTTGGAATATTTCGTTTAGGTTTTGGTAAGATTTCCGTTGGTTCCACTAACGGTTTTTGCTTTTCTTTAATCTCTCTCTCTCTCTCTCTCTCTCTCTCTCTCTATATATATATATATATATATATATATATATATATATATATATAAAATTAAAATTCAGTTGTGTGAACATTAGTTTGTACCACTGGGTTTCACGCTTTTGCCATTATCAGAGAAACCGGTTTATTTTTTACAAAAAATAAAAAAAATAAAAAAAAGTTTTTCTGATAATCGAAATAGCGTGATACCCATTGTTACAAACTAATACGTATACAACTGAATATGTTAACTCTGTCACAGATATTCAGCACTTTTCACTAAGTACCGTGCATATATAATATTTCGGAAATCTTAGAAATGTCATTATTTCATTTACAACAATACGTAAAGTCTCGTTCTCTTTTTCCAGTATTATGGAAATTTTAGGAGTTCAACATAAATAAGGAAACGTATATCTGATAACTATTTCTTTTTCTATTTCATTTTTTTTTTTTTTGCACAACACAAGACTTTGACATGTTTACCAAAAAAAAACAAAAAAACAAAAGCAGTATATTCACTAAAGATAGAAAATATGTTAGAGATTCCAAGATGAAGATAATCTCGAGGCGATATCCAATGTAGAATTCTCAGATGTCACCCTAAACTGAATTTAATAAGCGGCAAATTTAAGATCAATTTTCTCCAATTCATACAATTCTTGATAGTGAATTGTTACAAACAAAACAAATTGTGACTATGTAAAGAGCCAATGATCAATTACATGTTTTAAATGATATATTAAAAGAAAAAAAAAAGGTTTTTAATACGAAAATAGGACCAGTGTTTTTGCAAGTGCAATGTAGCAGGCGACCTTCATGTCGAGATGTAAAAGTCTTCTAATTCAGCTGTATTCATCAGACCTATTAACTTCAAACTTTGATTCTTTGGTTCCATACAAAATTCTTTTTTTTTTTTTGGTAAGTGCATCTAAATCGATATGTTTCTCCAAGAATTTATTGAATAATAACCAGAATCGTTATTTTGGTTTTGAAAGTGTAAAATCGCAGAAAATCTTAGAAAGTCAAAATAGATAATTTGGTATTTGAATACGAATGCATTGAATTTATTCGCATAAAAGATTTTGCCGCAAAGCAAATTTTGCAGTAATTTAACAGCATAGACGAAATTATTTCTAATATGCTCACCTATGACTTTTAATTAATTGACAAACCTTATTTGAATATGCGCAGGAATGTTTTTGCATGCTAACCCATCTATCTGTATGTTGTCTCATGTATTTCTTTAATATTGTATAACGCTTACATTATTCAGAATTTTTTGTATCTGTTTATATTACGATAATATTTAATGATACTCAGATTTTTCTGAAAAAATAATTCCTAGATACTGAACAGTCGATTCAATTTTTTTTTTTTTTTTGGTTACGCAAAATTTTTTCTAATTCTTGAAATTATTTCACAAATGTATGAATGTGATATATGACAAGATTGTTTTTGCTTTTAGTGGTTGCTAGAAAATAACTGGATCCGTTTATCTTCTGCAGAGATATCAGGGCGTAATTTTGACCGTATTTCTCTTAGTGCAAGCGATACACGATTTTCAAGTTAGAATTTTATTGTCAACTGTAGGTTTGTAACCTACATATACAAAATAAATGATAAATTCATTTTCAAGGAGGTAACTGTCGAAAACTATCAAGATACACCGGCGCTTGTCACAACTATCAAAATCATAATCATGAAATATTTAGGCACTCCACATGCTGTAATGGTTAGCAAGCTTGTCTCGCTTGATCTGTCATAACTAAATAGTGAGTTTGATTCTCATTTGATGCCCATGCATTTGGTCTTGTGCCACATCTACACTACACTTTGAAAATCACCATAATCTTAACTCTTTAACTGTAACTGAAATGCATTCTGGGGAAAAAAATGTTGAAAGTTGATAAATAATTCTTGAAACAGTTCATTTTTTTTAAGGCATCAGCATTTACATCTCGTCTTTAATCTCGTTATATAAAGGACAGCTGCTGTATGAACGCGTTTCTCTTGTTACAAAGTTAGGAGCTTATACAACTTCTATGTCCGACTACGGAAACATTATCTCTTTTGCAAACGCACAGATACAAAATAACATACAGATTTTTTTTTTTTTTAACTGGAGTAATAGTTAAAATGTACCTGGTTGTACGGCAAACATAAGGCCACTCTTATGAATTAGCGAAACGAGGAGTTGCCGCTTATGGGTTATAGTTCCGGTTTTATTCTTCTCCCACTTTCGAAACTGTCGGAGAATCAAAGATCTTTTTTCTTATAACAGAGTCTTATTTGTTTTCTAATCCTTTAATTTTTTTTTATAACTTCCGCTTTTGTATTAATCGCTTCCCTTTTGACAATCGCTTTCATTTATTAAATAGTTTCTCTTCCTTGTCTCTTCCTTCTTGTCCAGTTGTTTACGTCTCTTACCTTTTTCTCCTTTTACTCATCTCCTCCATTTTTTTAAGAAATTTCTTCTACCATTCATCACCAATTACTTTCTTGTTCTTTTATTATAACAGTTACAAAGCCTCACTCTGAATCCCTTGGAAACATTTACTTTATTTCTTACGCGTTGCATTTGTATTGTGTATTATGTAATCAATTAAGTATATCGGATATTATATTGTATATAAATTAAGTCGATTGTTCTTTCAATTTATTTGTAAAATGATGTTGACCCTGGTCAAGGCCCAAGAGTCAGTCGACGTAGGGTTTTACAGAGTGAGATGCACAGTTTATGGAGCTATTTGAGGAAGATAATGGTTAATCCTAGATGAACAGATTATGATTGTAGTAACTGTGCCTCAGAAGACTGGCCTTTAACAATTACCTTTGGGAAATTAACCGCTAGTAGGGATTTCATAATTGAGAATACCCTTCCAATGATACCATAGGTAGAGTGCTTGTGCGGCTGCAACCCTCTGTGACACGCCTTGTTAAAAGCCTTTGAAATATCGTCCTTGAGAAGTTTTTATTTCTAGTACCTCACTGATTATGTAAGTAATAACAGGATATCAGCATTGGACCGAGTCGATCGAAATTACTACAGCTTGTTGCTCAAGATGTTGTCCCTATTCAAGTAACCAACAAACTTCTTGTTGGTTATAGCTTCAAAACTTTTGTTAATGACAATGAGAAGGTTGGTCGGTTTATACTGAGAATGATTTGAGCGATCACCTGCATTATTAAAAACATGACATACATGTAACACCTTCCACAGATTTCGGAAGGATTTTTCCTTCACGCAGTGGCTAATATTCTGAAGGACAACCACAGAGATTCTGTTTGAACCGGTATCTTACGGTCAAGAATTTTGCTAAAAATATTTCTGAGATTGTGCTGCGTGAGACAGGGTATTCGGGAAGTAGGTGGCCTTTATCATCTAACATGGAGTTAGATGCAAGCATCAGGATTAAGAGCTTGACTTCAGGACTCTTTATGATACTAGGCACTGACGCTTTGCGTCTATTGAGAATTTGGTTGGAGATTTTCCAGGACACCCAGTATCCAAATTGTTTATTTTCAACCTTCGCCTAGACTGTTAATGCGTAGCTACACTCTGAATCTTTTAGGACTCTCTTGGAATGATTGGGGACGGTACTGAATACAGAAAGTGTGCTAATAGACTTTTCCTTGGAACAGATATGGTAGTAAATGTTACAGTGAGTTATGGCTGCAGCAGATTCAGTGGGAAGTGCAGTTGACGTATCATTTTTGCTAGAGTTTTTTCTGGGGTATGAAACTCTCCATTCCTGAATGGATTCATTTCCAGATGAGTGCAACTCTTTTAGAGGCAACATGTTTGAAGAATGGCGAAAGAGGGTCTTGCGCCATGTGTTCTGAAGTTGTCCCAGTCGGCTTTCGTGTATTGGAAAATCGTTCTATGGAACGTCACATCAGGGGATACCCTTGATTTGACTTCGATTTTGACACTGAATACCGAATAGTCTGAAGTACACAGAGGTCGGGTAACATTTCAGCGAAGCATTTTTCAGGGCATAATGTGAGAAAAAGTCCAAGGATGTGTTGTTGAATCGGGAACACGGGTGGGTTTTTCCGCGATCTGAGTCAGATTGCATGCGGCGAAAAAAAAACCTCTTCAGTATCTGTCTTTTTATTGGTTTACTTTGAGTAGACTAATCACGCTTCGTGGTAAATAAAAAAAATCTCACGAAAAGAGACACGCTTATTAAGAACAACTTGTATGGCATTGGGTTAAACCAAGGCCAACTCGAAATTATAACTTCCGCTTGTAAAACTCAATAGCAGTAAATTTCAAGACGTGCGTCGAATCGTGTAATATTTGACGCCAAACGCCAGCCTTGGTGTAAAGAAGAGATCCAAGGAGAGATAATGTGCATTGTGTGAGCTTTATTTTTTTTCATGATATCGAAAGAAACAGTATCTGGTTTTCTTCTTTCACTCCCCGCTCTTTTTGAAGATGTTTTCTTTTTCCTTTCCTTATTTCGTTTCTTTCCTCCCTTTTGTACTTTTTCCTATCTTTTTTCTTCAACTATTCGATAAGAATTTGCATGTTCTTTTCCTTCCATTATCTTCTGCTTGTTGCCACAACATGTTGAAACACCGCTTCCCCTACGACCACTGAAGTTAAGCAACGTCAAGCCAGTTCCGTACCTTCATGGTTGACCACTTGCGAATGCCATGTGCTGTAAACTTGCCGGCGGTGTAATGGATAATAGACCAGAATTGCCTATCGGAGAGCCGAGTTCGAATTGCAGTTGGGTTCGTTATATTCACTTACGCACAAATGCCATTAGAAAAGACAGGAATCCACCTCTTCTCTCTTCAGCTATGGTTTAATTATTAAGATTTTTATCACCTAGTCATTATTATCTCAGAAAAGAAAACATGAAAATAATTTTTAACATCTAAAAATATTTCTGGCATTAAATAACCTGCAAAACGCTGATATGTCGTAGAAATCGAATTTATCGGTCAATCAATGATCTTCTTTCCATTTCATTTCTACTAATTATTTCCATCTTCTCGATTCTCCTCTGTTACTTACTTCCTTTCTATTTCTTGTTCTTCCCTTTTCTCTGTTCTTCTTTTTCTCTTCCATTCTTTCTCCATCTATTTTTCTACCGCTTTCCTTTGTACATAACTGATGTTATATGTTACCGAGTGCGCATACGCGTCTCTATTCTGAGATTGTCTGTATTCGTCCATGATTAATGAAGTTAAAACATGAATTAATCTACCTTTTCGTCCCACATTGAGGATAACATATAGACTTTCGCCCTTCATTTATTCGCTTGATTTTGTCTGCAAATTAGGCCACAATCTTTAGATATATCTTTATAAAACCAAACTCACACAAACATATGTCACCTGGACGTAGGCTAAAGGTTAGGCTCTCAAATTAGAAACAAAAAATGTGTGACTCAGTTTCTGCTTTGACCCCCATCAACCACGAAAACATTAAAGTTTTAATATTTTACAAGTAATCGTTAAGATAGTTAACATCATGAAAACAATTATTTTCTTTAAATATTTATATTTTCTTAAGAGGTTTACTGTTGTCGAATCAATAAAGAATATGTTACTAAGATGTTGACATCAGCACACAGAAGAAACCTCGAGATTTTAGGGAGTTTGTACTTGATAAAAAAAAGGACAAGTTTGTTGCCTAATGAACGATCAACACGTTATTAATGACGTGTTTCTATATGTTCGTTTCGTCACTGTATAATTGTAATTCGCGAAAATATATTTGAATTCATACGCAAGTTTATAGATAGTCACAAGAAATATTACGCAAGTTCAAATACAATCAAAATCTACATACACATGCGTTTCCTCGTATATGTGTAGGCACCCTCATTGATTCACTAAAGAAATTAGCATGCCATAATGATTTTTAGCCTTTTTAGAACGTTAAATATTTTGGTTAAAAATCTTGTTTTTTTTTTTTTTTTTTTGTTTTTTTTTTGTTTGTTTTTTCATCAGCGTCAGAGGAAATTTTAGCGTCTTTTTTGCGGTAAAAAAATTAATTCAGAAATTCTTGCAAAAATCAAATAATTGACGGATTTTAATGAAACTTTCAGGACTTATTCACAAATGAATGAAATTATTTCAGAATATATTTTTTTAGGAAATCTTAGCCAAAGTATTTTTTGCATCTGTTATCCTCCACCACTTTTTTAATTCTATGAAATTTCGAGAAATTAAATTTTGTCTCGCTTAACGTTTATATAATTTAAAATTAGTACTCCCTGGAGAATTTAAATCATCAATTTCGTATTTGTAAAACAGAACGCCCAATTACTGAAAATCTGATACGAATCATAAAATAAAAATGCCATAAAACTAAAACATTATTTAATAAGAAAAGTTCTGAAGTGCTTTATAAATAATAAGAAAAAAAAACAGCATGTTTAGATGTAACAGGGTCTATCTTCTTCAATTACTTTAAAGTACTTTCATTAAAAACATTTTGAATTAATGCAGTTACTGATATAACAGAAGTAGTCTGTATTCAATCCAAGTTAGCCGAGGACATGAAGGTGTAAACCAGGCAACATAAAGACCCACTTCAGACCACAATTATTTTGAAGTTTTTGAAATTCAATTTGTTAGCGTGATACCAGGGATGCAAAAAAGGATACATTTATAAAACAATTGTTAAGTTTAATGAAAATTGGTTGAAAGATCAACAAAAATAAGAAAGAAACCAGTAAAATTCATCATTTTATTTCCTATTTACGCGGATTTTCACTAAATGGGTAGACTCAGTTATCAAGCTAAATGACTGTTAAACAATCAACTTATTGCTGAGTGAAGTTTAAATTAGATTGCTTGAAAATTGAAGGAGGTTCTAGTTTAAAATTTGTGTTGAAATCAATTTGTGTTGAAATCGATTTTTGTTTTTCGCGGTTTTTCTTTAAACGCAGTGGCGTAGAAATAAAAATGCGGTATCGTTGAACTCATCATGATGTATGTAACCTACATACTGATTTTGAACGGAATCGGTGGAAAAGAATTTATCGATTTTTGATTATGGATTTAAAAGAAAAACATCGATTTTTTACGCTAAGACCTAATCTCTTTCATTGTACAAGTTTATTCAAAATTGGTTGGATGTATCTCGAGTGAAAAGGTATCACACAGACAGACATCATCTACACTATTTCCATCATTTGGACTATTTTCCTTATCATTGTTGCCATATTTATTTCAACGTTTCGGTAGTTATACATACGCCCCGGCCTTCTTCAGGTGGTTGGAATGTCGAACTGAATCCTTTATTTCGCTCGCTGGGGTAGACTGTTCTAGTTGCACGTGCCATGTCTAATGGATGTCAGTTATCTCCTGTTAATTCCCATGTCCCAGTTTTCCACCGTCTTAACCAGGTATTGAACTCACACTCTTTGTGTCCTGTCACTGGATCTAACTAAGGCCTTTATCCACTGTGACGTGTGTCCTTGAGGACCAATACATGGTTAAGGCAGTGGAGAACTTGAAGAGGGGGAATTAACAGGAGATAACTGATAATTGACATCGATTAGACATAGCACGTGGAACTAGAACGGTCTACCCCAGTGAGCGAAATAAAGCGTTCAGTTCGACATTCCAACCACTTGAAGAAGACTGTAGCGTACAACGGCCAAACCTTTGTGATAAATATGGCAACAAAGATGAGGACAATAGTCCGAACAATGTAAATAGTGCACATAATACCTCATCTCATAAATATAGACAGATACTGACATCATCTGTTTTATATAGAGAGATTATTGACATGAATAATGAATTTTTACAAGAATTATTTTCGTTTTCATTAGAATAATTTTTTAAATTTTAGACCTTTTAAATTTCTGTTATCCCGCGTTATGTGCCATATCTATTAAGTAGAAACTATTATTTTTATTAATCATAAATGTAAAATCTTAGTATATAACATCTTTGGCCGCCACCTACAACCCGTGACAGTTTATCACGTTTAGTGGCCTGGTCCTCATTGTCTTAGGACAATGTTTTTAACCACAGGGCTAACTCTGCGCTGGTCAATGCTGCTCAATGTGGAAAATCGAATGCCGTAGTAATCGCAGTGCTGGTTCAAGCCCTGGTGTATGGTATATTAAGAAAGAAATATCTTCACAACCCAAAAATAAAACGAAAGATTTATGGCGTTAATCTTCAAATGATTTATATAGTCTATGTACAACAAAAATAATCCTCCCTCATCAATCTCAGATAAATTAAACTTTACGTCAGCTAATATTCCTGAAAACAAGGTTCAGAAAAATATATTTTATTTTTGAAACGTTTCTTAATAAAGGCAATTACATTGTGACAAAAGATGGTTAAAAATAGCGCTAAAAATGAGCAGATTTAGTAATTTCAAAACGAAAATAACTCTCAGTCAATTAAAATTTGTTTTGAAATAAAGCAAAGTGTATTGCTATTCGAAATATTAAATTTAATCAATCAGCTTGAAATTATACCTAAAATAAAAGTTTGAAGAAAGATTTTTGTTTTAAAAATTATTTTTAGTGTTTAGATGTCGTGAATCTGTGGATGTACTTATATATATATATATATATATATATATATATATATATATATATATATATATATATATATATATATATATATGTGTGTGTGTGTGTGTGTGTATCCTTTGTAAACGCCTACACATATATAAAAATATTTATGCGTGGCAAAGTTTATGGAAAATGTATTGCGGGCCATAAAAACTATGTAGCATGTTTAATCCTGACTCAGTGATAAAAGTTACTCAAGTTTATAAATATGAATCTACTTAGAACCTAGTCTAGCAAAGCATTGCTCCTATAGGCAGATTGATTTTCAAGGTTGCTCTGATATCCTGGCCAGACGAAACAACACTAGTCTTGTTGACCGTTTTCTTTGTAGTGTTCAATTCATTTTACCAGAGTAAGCAGCGGTAAGTAAAAATCCACGCTAAGATATACACACATATTGAAGCTCGTCTCGTAGAATTTTGCTATTTCAGTGGGTTCAATTGTCACGCTTTTTCCACTGATATGGCCTTTTGTCAGACTAATCAAAGCTCAGTAAATATCATAAGTTGCCGTTGTCCCGTGCAAATCTAACGCTGCTGTGTCATTTTTTTCCTCTTCTCAGTCTTCGTAACGTTTTGTAAATAGTCCAAGCCTCATCTCATTTAACTTGGCCCCGTCACTGACAGATCCGTAAAAGCCATAAAAGCAAAGTTTTATGGCCCTACAACACCATCCATCTTTCCTAGAATAAACCAGTCCGACATAGCGACACCAGACATTACCAATTTCATCTTTCTTTTCTACATTCTTTTTATCTCTCTCTCTCTCTCTCTCTCTCTTTCATATTGCCTTACAATCTTTCCCTTTCCTCGATACATCTTATTTCATTTCTTCTTCCTTTCTTCATGAACTTCTTATTTTATTCTGAACTTCTTTTTCCATTCTTCTTTGTTGTCTTTCTTCCTTCGCTTCAGTCGGTCCTTTTACATGGCCTGTTTTCACTTCATTTTTTCGACAAGATAAAATGTTCCTCAACGAACTTGTAAGTATTTTCATTACTCCACGCCATAATTGCCACATTATTTTTGTCGTTTTTATTACAATAAAACCGAAATAAAAGATAAAGAGTCTCCTTAAAACCTGATCGTGATTGTCAGAAAAGAATCGTCATAGTAATGTTGAAAACAGTCATTTCCATACAAGAAACATTCAACATTGTTTGGCGTTACTGTTCGTTGAAATTTCTATAAATATTTTTTCTTGAAACAGATTTCCAGGAAAACATGTTTCTCATGCCTACTAACTGTTATCAATCTTTCTAGTATAATTGGAAGTTTCCTTGCAAATCATAGGTTTAAGGTAGTGTGGAAAGTCAACATATTTATTGTCATTATTTTTCTTCTAGTTACATATGCATTGCGTTATGTGTATTCAGGACGTGAGCAATTATGATTCTCCACAACTTCCTATACGAAGTAGCTCTTATCAATTTCACATTACTGTACGTCTAAGCCCCTGTTTTCAATCCATTTATCCGAGCTGATTAGGCTAATTTCTCGCCGTTCCCCTCTCTCTCTTACCTTCAATGTGCCCTGTGAGTGTCAAATGCTCCAAGCGCTCTATCCTTACAATGTCTCAGAAACTGTTTCTTTATGATCATAAGCATAAACGTTCTTTTCATTTCCATGGTCCTTAAATCTTCCTCATAGCTCACATGTTTTGTCCATGATATTCACAGTATATTTTTAGAACTGCATCTATGTTGCCTTAATCTTCTCTTCATTTGGTCTAACAATCATTGGCATTTTATTTATTATTTTCTAATATACTCAGAAATCTTTTTTAAAGGGGCTAATAGGGAAAATTAAAAATGTGGAAATAAATATATTGTTTGTTAATTATACTGAATAGACGATAAAATATGTCAATATTATAGATGAATAAATGAAATAAATATTGGGTGGACCATAATATACTAAGAAAATAATGACAATACGATTATAATATATAATTATTCATGAAAATTTTTAAACCCTATTTTAAGTTAAAGGTGGACAATTGTGGCATAGAACCGTTAAGTCATTTCCTTGGTTTAACGGGGTTTTATTATTAGGACATCTTATAATATGCAATTTTTCTTGTAAATATAGCGGAGATGGATCATGTAAGGATTTACAGGTTCTAGTTATTTTTATTATTTTCCATATCGTTGTAGTTTTGTTAACTTCTTTTAAGTAACGAAAATATATAGAAAGGGACGTTCTGTTATAATACGAATTGTTGTTGAAAGTTGATATGTGTTGATACCACCGAGTTTTAAAGGAATTTTTGATACTACCGATATAATTTTTTTTCTGTTGGATTTTCTCTAGATAAAATAGTACTTAGGTAAACAACGGGATCTATTTTGTAGTGAACAGTCATTAGGATTTGTACAATTACAGAAGTTTGTATCATTATTGTTTGTTGCTTTGGAATAGCTATTGTTACTTTGGTTTAAGTGTTGATTTACAATTCTATTATCGTGTTTTTAATAATTTTTTCAAGTTTTCCTGTACATCGATAATTTAATTTAAGCGTAATTGTATTAAGTATCTTATTAAAAGCATTACTATAAGGGAAATGTATCTCAATTGAGAAACTTTTGTCCTAAATTAATACTAAACATTTGGTTAAATGAGAGTGTATTCCCAATGATTTTTCTGTTTCTATTTTTTCTCACTAACAATGTTATGTACCGTATATTTAATGCCAGGACACTTATAGCCGCTATTTTTAAAGCAGTTTTGTAAAATTTGTTATGTTTATAAAGACATATTCACTGGAAGAGTTATTACTGATTATATGTTCAGGGTATGTGTCTGATTATGGGTGGAGGGTGATTTGAATTTGGATGGAATTGGTTTTCATATTGGGTTGCGATGTATTATTAAATGAATCTAGTGTTACATTCAGGAAATCCTTGTTTAAAAAAAACTTGTGTTTATTATAACATTTAGGTTTAGACTTTTAAGTTCCTTATGTATTAATTTTCTGATGAATTTTAATTTTTGTAGAATTTTTAACCACCATAAGGCCGTCATCTATATATAAACCTATGTCTTCTATGTTGATATCATGGTGGGCACTAAGGTTATATAAAATAAACAAACCAACAGCCTATTCTAACGATCCCATTGCAATCTCAAATTAGTCAACTGAATTATTTTTTATCCATTATTCTTTGTTATGGATAAGGATAGATTTTCTAGAGTTCATAATAATGTACATTTCCTCGTTTGAAAGATCGTAGTACTTAGTGGCGAATTCCAGTGCCACTGTAAAGAGATCCCTGGAAATGGATGGGTAGTAATCCACAATATCAAACTGGATCAATGAACAATTAGTTTTATCATTTATATTATTAAACCAATTGATGACAATCCGCTACTCAACGTTTCATGAAATAACAATCATCAGATGGAAACAATGAAACACATGGAACTCTGAGTAAATGATTTTTATTTTATTGCATAAATATTATTATTATTTTTAGGCCCTTTCAATTTTGGTGTGGAGGCCTCGGTTTATTTTAAGCTTTAACTTGTTTTAAGTATTAGCTTTTATTCCTAATATATGTATAATAACATATAGTTTTAAGCTATGCTATATGTATGTGTTAAAGTGCTCAATCTCAGCGATAGAACGTATATAAATATCAACACCCAGAGGCTACTGTTTGTTTCATGATAAACACAATTCTCATGTCCTGACGATTGCATTTAGCATGAAACAATCTGTGAAATCTAGATTCTTGATTTCAATGTTCACATTTATATAAATAAATATTTTTTTGATTTATTTGTTTAAGCCTTATTTTAGATGGATACTCGTATTTGTGTAGATGTTCTGTTTTTATTTGTTTATTAAACAGTATATTTATTTATTTGCATTTACCGGCCTGAATATTTGAGAAAGCTTCTAAGAAAAATATGCACCCTCCTAAGGTACACAGGTTCGAATTCTGCCGGATCCTGCTGACAACCCCACTGAACAAACTGTTGCTCGGGCCGTTGAAATAGGTAATCGGAGGAAAGAAGTTCTACAATGAAGAGGTAAAAAACGCGTGCTCAAGAAAGCAGCCAAAATGCTTCGACAGAGCGGGCATATAGATCCTGATTTCACGGTGGAATACCAAGAGTTAAAAGACATGTAATTATTTCAAAGACTAGATTTGAAATTTTGATAACTTGCCTCCATTTTCTTATATGCTTCAACACAGAAATACTTTACAATTAAAGATGAACAGACCTTACTTTTTGATTGATCCTGAATAATTAGAAATTAGCATTGTATGTTCTTCAAAATTTAATTAACAAAATGGAATCTTTACGTGTGGATAGTATTAAACATGTGAATGAATTTTATAGGCTGCATATCCACTGACTAAACATTTTTGCATTACTTTTTAAAAATATTCCGACTCAAAGTTCGCTGAAGATTAAGAGATAATGCTTACTTCTTTATCTTATCTTGAGCAAATATTTACAAATGCTATACTTCAAAAGAAACTGTATTTGTAACAACCTTAGGAAAGGAATTAAGATTTTAATGTCATAGAAGCCAAATTTGGGGAATAAGCTCTTTTTGTATAGAGGAAATAATAAAGAATCTCTTTAGAAATTCTAAATATGGAGACATTCTGAGGAATCAATTAATTTTCAGAGTCAAAAATACATGTTAGACATAGTGAGGGAAATGATGTGTACAGGAGAGACGTTCTGTTAGACAAGAAGTGTCAACAAAGAGAAATAGAAAGAAATGTCATCTTTCAAAGGGTAGAAAGAGAGGTATATTATTTGTATGAATTTAGTGAGAAACAGTCGATAGTTAGCGAGTCGAGATTTTCAAAATCTAATAAAGACATTTAAGGAATGCACATATATGGCATATTTCTGTAATATATGAATACAGTGAGTTATTTGAAGAACTACTAACCTAGAATCGTTTAAATGTGTAAGCTCGGCCTATTTTAAAAATAATCTTTCAAGATTACGTTCTTCGTAGCATTTGAACATCAATAACAAGGCCTGGGGGATAATAAGCTACAATTTTTACTTCTGTCTAATAATTCTGCTACATTAGCATACACATTACACACACGGAACGTTACTTTTACAGGATAAATATAGTATTAAATATTTATAAACCTTTTTCTAAGGTTGAGTTCAGTCATAATCATAGGCAACTAAATGAGGCAAGTGTTTACGATTATAGGCTTCACTTTCTCGTTTTACAAGACCAGTTCGACGATAGAGATATGAGCAGAATATATGAAGCACACACTGATTACACCAATCAGCGTGTGGTTCCTCTGAGCTAAAAATGACCTTATTCTTTACAGCATTATAGAAGTATGTTGGGCATCTCGAGGTGGTGTAATGGTTAGCAAGCTTGTCTCGCTAGAACTATTACGGCTCAGTAGTGAGTTCGATTCTCACGGGTTGACCCCCTAATTTCGGCCTTGTGCCACATCTAAGCTATCAATATAAAAGTATCATTTGGTTTATGGCAGATTTGATATAATAGACCCGAGAAAAAAAAATATTGTATCATAATTTTTCCATTATTTCCTGAAATACTTCTATTATTTTTATCGGTCAAAAGTTTTGTTACTTCTTTTACTCATTCCAAAATGCAAAAAGTATTCGGAAGTATGAAACTAAATGAATGATTGTCAGTCATACATAGTTATAGTTTAGATACGCAATTAATATTCACAGTTGAACTAGGTGCATTGACAATGAAAGATATTAAGTTAAAAGATAATTTTAAAATAAACGTTGTTGATATTATTTCACCATTAGGCTCCAGACATAATGATATAGTTAGTAAAATTATTAATGAATTCACCAGAAATGTTATATGAAATGCATATGATATATTTCATGTGCTCCTATATTATATTGATATAATAAAAAGATACAAGTAAATAAAACAAAATATATTATAATAAAAATAAGCAAATAAATCGCATTATTTTGTGCGGCTTTGTTCCTAATGATCGTTGTACATGATGCCATCGTAGAATATTTTAAATTTCGAGCTTTTTAAAGAATACCAGTATGTAGAGAAAGTGATTCTAACGGCCACGCAGACTCCACGTGTGTTCCTGAAAATGACTACGATCGTCGAAATTACTTGAACAAAAAATTAACTTCGTGCAGTTTAAACAAGGCTTCGATCACAATCTTGAATATCTTATTTGAAAATGAAAAAAACTTAACCAAACAGATCTTCTCGTTCAAATGTCTTTGAATGAATACTTCCTGCCTTATATATATATATATAGTCAACCACAGAAAGGCTCTTTCGCAGCTCATCAGTATGGCTAGACGTCCGGTTGCCTATAGATAGGATCGCAACCCGACTGAAATGGCGTAAGTCGGGGATTCTACCACTAAGCCGTTGGCGCACCGCAAGGATGAAGGGGAAATTAAGCATATTTATTTTATTTTTTTTAGAAAAACACACAGTGACTGAGAGAACTCGATTCAATTTACCAAAGAGTCTTGTATTATTAGCCATAAGAGTCACTGTTTACAAACCCACACTTTCTCCCCAGAGAGCTCAAGCAAAATAAATTTTTCAGGAGCATATATATTGTCATTACAGACAGACTCTTTCGCCGTATCACAGCTCACCAGTGCGGCTAGACGTCCGGTTGCCTATAGCTAGGATCAAAAAAGGCAAGTGTTGTTAAAGACTACAGAACATTAGCCTTTAATAATCTTTATTTTCTGTTTTTTCATGCTTTCTCCCAAGTTTTTTTTTTTTCATATTTGGTTCTAAGTTGTTGAAATAAGAACCTAGACCTTGGTGTTTTACCGAGCGCTTTCGGTTATCATGGCTGTATTTTTTGCTTTGAAATAGGTTGCTTATTATCTTAGTTTCACACATAATGTGGTTGGATTAGGTCATTAAAAATAAGGATGAAGTTGGTATTTATCTTTTGGAGGATTAGTTATTAAATATGTTGAAGACGTTTCTGCCAGTATATATATATATATATATATATATATATATATATATATATATATATATATATATTAATTATTTACCTTACCCCACGCAGCCAGATGTGACACAAGGCTGAGTTTAAAGTGGGGTATCTGAGCCCTGTAGGCTCGGGCAAAAAAAAAATTGCTATAGACCACATAAAAAAGGAATCAGTTTCCCCGAGACGAGACTCTGCCCTTCGGAAGAGCCTCGTCTGGGGAACCTCCCTCTGACATAAACCAGGTAAATATATATATATATATATATATATATATATATATATATATATATATATATATATATATATATATATATAGAGAGAGAGAGAGAGAGAGAGAGAGAGAGAGAGGAAAATGAGGAAAAGAGAGAGACGTGCCAAAAAATAGTGATGGATAGATAAAAGTATATTAATAAGAAAAAACTGAGTGCAATGAATACGGAAAATTACCCCTTGATTATTCACTAATGTTAATGATGGTTATTTGAGCCTAGATAAAATGTTAAAACTTCAGGTATTGATTTCCAACGTAGACATCATTCGAGACAACTTGAACGATTCACATAAAAGTCTCACCTTGCACTAATTGCATCATCGCACTCTGTTTATATTTAACAGCCCTTGGCAAATTTTGAATAAAACCTTGGTGAAGTTAAATATAACACATGCATATGAAAGTTTGCAAGATTGTAAGACTCAGGAAGAAAAGTGACATTATGGAAGAAAGAAAAATTTAAATGCAAGAATAAAAGAAGACATAAATGCAGAAAGAATAAGTATTAACGTGCAAAGAATAAAGCAAACGAGAACGAAGGAGAAAAAAAATAAAATCCTAGAAAAATGAAGGAAAGATAAAAATGAAAAGAAACTAAGAAAAAGAGAAATGAATGAATAAAAATTGAATGAATCGAATAAAACAAGAAAATGTTTAGAAAAAGAAGAAAGAAAAAATCAATTTATTTGTGATTTGCCGACTTCTTTTCTAAAAAATAATGAAGAGTAAAAAAAAAAAGAATGACAAATAAAAATATTTTGAACAAAAAACCACCACAGGATCACGTTGCCCATGTTTTCTCTAATTAAAGTGTCAAGAAAGGGGCTTCTTATGTGTGACAAGGCAAAACCAGTCGAGCGGATGGGCTTCGGCGCGAAAACTGGCGCTGTCAGTAAAAATGGCGGCAGAATTACGCGCCATCTATTGATCTGAATTTCTACAATAAAATCTTTGTCAGAAAAAGTGGTACAAATTTGGCATATGTGTGCTGGTCAGCAGAATCCCGCGTTATAAACCAAGTTTTCTTCTTGGATTCATATGAATAATGTTGATGTATCCCTGTGTTACAATTAGTTTACAAGACATCTGTTCATTTATGTGCCTTGTTAAGAAGGCCAACTTCTTTGTATATTAAAAAGAAATGTAATGTCAAAGTTATTTTTTTTTTAAAATCATATTTTATTTTTATATTATCATTTCAAATAATTTTATTAATTACAAACTTAATTTCTATTGATTAATAATTAATGGAATTACATTTCAAAATATTACTATTTACTAAATTTATGATGAATAATAATTTAATCCTAAATATATATTTCTTCTTAGAGTCATTATATTGTTGAAGGAATTTTCCCATATCTGATGAGATTCATTAGGCATGAAATTAAAACAATATACTTTAATATTCACGTAGGCATTTTCAGTATTCTTGTTGTTTTCAATGTTATTGTCATCGGTTCTTGGTGTCAGTTCTTTGTTATCTCATATTTAAGGATTTCCAAGATCATTTCAACCGTACAATTATTACCGTCATATTGCATCAATTCTTTTCAGTTTTCTAGCAAATGTCTAATAATTTTGCAGAATTTTACTAGTATCATGTTTAACTTTCGCGAGGTGTTGATGTCCACTTACTAACACTTTTTTTCCCTTTATAACCAGAAATAGTCTCTGGGCATAAATATTATCATTGCCAGCATTGAGAGCCAACATCAGTAGTAAATAGTATTTTATAGTGAGAATTAAAAGTTACTGAATGTTACTATATTTAATTCCATGATCAAAATCCAGGTTGTTTGCACAATTCTCTGCCATATTCCGTTTGAGTCAGTCTATCTTCACCACATATCGAGTAGTTTAGTCTATTTTTCCAAAAAGCCTTATATAATATTAATAATAATAATAATAATAATACCTGATGTTGATGTTTCAATCATCATCATAATAATAATAGTTATTATTAATACTGGTGTTCATAGTAACAATATTTATGTTCCCATCATTCACATTGAAAAATGCTCTACTGGAAAATCGACCACAAGAACCTGAGTCAAAGACGCGCCTATTTCAGCCACCAATCACACGAAAGGATGAATTTGATACAGAATCAAGAAATATTAATATTGTCAACTGAAAGAATATAAGAATGAAGAGTGTATATTCGATTGATATATATGAAAAGGAATGGATAACGAGACACCATGGTTATAATATAAGTACATTTTTTTATACGAAAATTTGTTATTGTGGTATATTAATAGACGAAATCAGAAATAACTTTTCTATACATTTTGATCCTTGTAATGAAGACCTGAATATCTATTCACGTCGAGGTTGTATTTACGCCGATTTACACACGCATGCGCAAATGTGAAACGATTTTCGTTCTATAACAAATTCATCAATGTCGTTTAGAAGATATTCACAATTTCTTCCATTTTCTTTTCTCTGATTGAGTTCAAATACTCCTGATTTTTCTTCGAAATTTATATTTAAATCAGATAAAATACCTGTTATTATGGCTTTGCAGAGAGGCCAGATCATTTTGTGCTGGTAGATCTCTAAATTATCTCTTTATTCGGGGGCAGACATGTTTAAATTTTACAAGTAGCTATTTGCAGCATATCTCGATACATTGGAATCTTTCTTATGGTCTTTGCATTTTGGCATTTTCATTCTGATAATAATATTGCATACGAAAAAAAGCCGTCATCACCAAAGCATTTTTTCTTAACGCCTTAAAGAATTTCGATTGTCATATAAGCAGAAACAAGAGAGAAAAGAAGACGACAAAGAAATGAAAGTAGATAACGAAGGAAAAATGAATTTAGAAAGAAAAAAACGAAAATGAAGAAAAAAGAGAAAGAAAGAAAATCAATAAATCAATGAATCCACATGTAAAAAAAATATAGAAAACAAAACACAGAAACAGAGTTGAACATGAATATAAAAGAGTTTATTATTGAAAGTAACTCTTACATTTATATAAATGTCTCTCTTTTTCTCGATCATATTATCCTCCATTCTATTGTTGTTGTTTTTTTTCCCGTTTTATATTTACCTTCTCATTTTTCTCCTCAAATTCAGTTTTCGGCAGACTTGGACCTTCGACAAAAAACAAAACAAATAAAAGGTGTTTTAAAAGGACGGTTTTTACATTGACACCGCAATTATTTTAATTTGGTTCACGACTCGACAGTGCTTAATATTTTTGTTGTAAATTCTCAAGAACAAAAAATATTTGAATTCACTTTCATCATATATATAGGTTTTATTACAAATCTAATCATCGCTTTTTATAACAACAGACATTGCCGGGGAGTGAAAGTAGTTAAAATAATGTTCAAGTTTATCCAGTTTCCGTTGTTTTTTTTTTCATTACTTTTTTTTTTCCTCTTTTATGTTCGCATTCATTTCAACTCCTTCTTATATTATTATTAGAAATTTGAATATAAAGAAGTAAGTGAAGGATATTTTAAAAAAGTAAACGTAATTATTTGATCAGGTATAGTAAGAAGAAAAGACAAGGTTCAAATATTTCATTTACTAAACTTAGCTAACTGTAATACAAGGTTTTAAGAATAAAACATCAAGTAAGAAAGTAAATCTCTGTTTCTTCTTTGTGTTACATCCCTTCAAGACATTGGCGATAAAGACTCTCCACAACTTTGTGGATCTTAGCAGCTTTTTTTCCCTTTGCTAAATTTTGCCATCCATGCAAATAATTTTGTCAGGTTACGTAGCTCGCTACCTTCTATCTTTCTTGCTCTCAATGTGACATTGTAAGTTTTAAGTTCTCCAAACCCTCATTTTGTGTCCAAAGAATTTCACCTGTTATTTCCTACTTTTTTTCCTGCTGTTATTTTCTTTAAGACATCTTTGTTGCTTACTCGTTCCGTCCATGGAATTCTCAGTATCCTTCTGTAGAACCACATTTCTGCTCCCTCTAGATTTTTTTTGCCGCATCCTTAGGGAAATTGTCCAACATTTAGTGCCATATATAAGGATGGATACCGCATAACAACCCCACCTCTCGTTTTCTTTGTTTTTTAATGCCTCTTTCGTTAGACGAATGCGCGTTCGGATATTGATGTTTCATTTTTCATGTGAAATTAAAACGCTTCTCACATATTTCAAATGCTGCACCTGCTTGATATTCATATCTCCAATTCGTAACCCGCGTCACGTGCTTTTTCTATTACTTATGACCATGCTTTCTCTTTTCTTGCAGTTGACAGTCCTTTTTGCTTCTCGCTTTCTCTGTAGATGGAGTGGTAAAGGTCCTGTAGTTTCTGGTCCTAGTCGGCCATGAAAACTGACGTCTGGGTATCTTATATTGTTAAGAATACGTCCACCGGTAATAAATCCTCGTATAGTTTCCGGTTCACTTAGGATGAAGTCCCTAAAAAGGTTAATAAATCTGGGGAGAAGAGTACTCTTGTCTCACTATTTTGTATAGCTAATCAATTAATGTTTTATTGGTATGCAGGCGGTTTGATCCCAGTATAAATTATGGATTATTGTAAAAAAGATTTTTTCAAATAGATCTGGTGATCCCAGAAGTTCAAATAGGTCCTGGTGCCGTCCCTTGTCATTGGTTTTGTGTAGTCTATGAAGCATAAATACACGTCGAACTCATTAGTTATTCGCAATGAACAACCAAACCATCTGGCAGACCCCACGCTGTGGCACCCAACAAAGACTGATTTCAGGTTACAGTTGAGTAAATCTGCAGTTTCTTTTCTCGCGTGATTATCAAATTTTAACTGCGTCGAATCTGGTCAATAATATAGAGAGGAGATTAATTTGGAAGATCAGGTACTGTAAATTAATTGTGTGCAAATATTTACGAAGATTATTCTGGCACAAGGACACATGGTTAGAGCAAGTCTTGAGGATCAAATTGAATAGATTAGCAAATGTTCTCTGAATACTAGATTCTTAGCCACCACTCCAATGTTAGAGCAACAATTAAAAATTGAAATTAGTATACCAAAGACTTTTAAGAATAATGATTTTTCTGGGTGAAATTATGCTATTTAACTTATAGTTTTTAAAGAAATTCATGTTATCCCCAAGGTTATTTGCATGTAAATGAATATAAGGGACCCAACTACAATTCGAACTCAACTCTTCAATTTTTCCTTCATATCCGCTAACCATTACACTACCCGCTCATCCCCGGCCAACTAAATCTGATCATGTATTGGACTGCAGAACTTGGTTACTAATGATTGCGCTACAAAAGACCGACTAAAATATTTATCCAGTTGAGATTTTACTGGCACATGGCTACAAAAATCGTGCGCTCTATTAGGATTGAACTAGAGAATTATCTATTGTAACTAGTTTGATGACATTCGCTCTACAACAGTTGAGAAATAAACGAAAAACAACTGATCTGAATGAAAACAGAAAACAAAAAAGCGAATTTAGACAAGAAAGTGACGAATTGGCTGTCATAAATAATGATTTCGTTTCGAGCAACTGTGTTATTAGTAGAATTTCGGGACTACCATTAGAGTGCGAAGACCTTATTATGTCAGTAGTGTCTTCCATACATCACGCCAGATAGCTAAGATCTGTCTTGGGCATCTTGTTTTCATAGACAACGAATATTCCATTTTCGGACAGTTCAGAAACAACAGCCGGCAACACAATAGCATGATGACCACGTCGTTCGTCCGACTGGCAACTGACGTTGAATCTGACAGATTCTCTGTTTATCCTCTTTTTCCTTCAGTATGTTGTATTCAGAAAATTTTCCACAAGCGGCTATAGATTCTGCATGAACAAAGTATTGAACAAAGAGCATTTCGACATTCTTTGTTAAATGTTAGTTTAGCAATTTTTCTATGTAGCATCAAGTTTTAAGCCGCCGATGAGCTTTAATATCAGTCAGTGTAGCTATGCTGTAAATCTAAATGTTTCCATTTATAAAGAAATATCTAGTGCGATTCGTGTCATGCATATCTAAATCGACTAGCAAAATACTTAAAGTAAGACAAGTTAAAATAATGGCGCATGACGACACCGAAAAGAGAGAAAGAGAGAGAGGAAAACGTAGGATGAAAATAATACGTATAAATTACTCAAAGGGACAAAATAGATCTTGTTGAATATGCAAGATTATGGGAATGAAATATAACAAGAGGCTGGCTAATGTTCAAATGAAAAGGAACTAAAAACGTGTTTATATGACTTCTTTTTTAATCATCTCATCCGAGGCGAGGCAGTAAAACGATTACGACACAAGGGAAAAAGAATAAGAAACAAGAAACATTATTAAGGAGCGAAATCAATAGAAGAACAATTATGAAAAGAGTAGATATCTATTGATATTACATTCAAATTTTGAAGCTTAAAGCATGAAGCCGGAAGAGATGTCAACAAGCGAGACGTGCGAGAAAAGAAACTGTTAGTATGGAACATTCGGTTACATCTAGACAATTCAATTGTAGATTGATGTGACCTTGTTGTTAATCTAGTAGAGAGAGACTGAAGCCGAGACGTCAGGACGAATATTATTGCTGAATCCTCTTTGGATGTTACCAAAAATCTATAACATCTGTCTATTTTTCTTTAATGAGGTATTACGTACACTATTTACATTGTTCGGACTATCATTCCATGTCCCATGTCTAATGGATATCAGTTATCTCCTGTTAATTCCCCTCTCCAATTTCTCCACCAACTTAACCAGGTATTGAACTCACACTCTTTGTCACTGGATATAACTAACGCCTTTATCCACTGTGCCATGTCTCCTAGAGGACATCCGTGTATGAATTTCTGGGTATCACAAACCTAATGTCTTCAGTAAACGTTTTATACCAGTGCTCATATTGCAATTTTTGCTGTTATCATTGCATTTTTTACCAGAGTTCATATTGCAACTTTCATTGTTATTATTGCTTTTCTCTAGCACTCCTTATTACTGGTTCCTATATCGTATTCATTTCTAAAAATACATGCAATGATAACAGCAAAAATTGCAATATGAGCACAAAAAACGGTCCTCAAGGACACATGGCTCCGTGGATAAAGGCGTTAGTTAGATCCACTGACATGACTCAAAGAATGTGAGTTTAATACCTGGTTAAGACGGTGGACAACTTGGAGAGGGGAATTAACAGGAGATAACTGATAGCTGACATCCATTAGACATGACACGTGGTACTAGAAGAGTCTAGCCCAGCGAGCGAAATAAAGGGCTCAATTCGACAAGAATGCCGGAGCGTACAACGGCCGAAACGTTGTGATAAATATGGCAACAAAGATGAGGACAATAGTCCGAACAATGTAAATAGTGTACAAGAATCTCTAAATATACAGTATTTGGAAGCAGTATTGAAACCATGTACGAATAGAAAACGTATAGATATTTAAGATATTTTCGGCGAGAATAATTGTCTACTAACTTTCTTGTGAATGGTTTTTCTTAACAACAGACCTAACGATGGATTCAATATAGTTTACCACCATATGTCATCCGAGAATGTTACCCGAGACGCGCAACTAGTCACTCTCGCGCAGTTTACAGAAGTTTAATTATGGATGTGTTAACATTAACATGCCATTATTACACTATTTACATTGTCCGGACTGTTGTCCTCAACTGTGTTGCCATATTCACGACGTTTCGGCCGTTGTACGTTCCGATCTTTCTCAGGATCTGTCTATATTTCTAAGATGAGGTATTGTATCGATTTACATTGTCCAGACTGTTGTCCTCAACTTTTTTTCCATATTCACGACGTTTCGGCAGTAGTACGTTCCGGTCTCCTTCAGGATCTGTCTATATTTCTAAGATGAGATATTGCAACTATTTACACTATTTATATTTTTCGGACTGTTGTCCTCATTGTTGTTTCTATTTTCCCGACGTTTCGGTCAATCTACGTTCCTGTCTTCTTCTAAGATATTTCTGTGATGTGGTATTGTAAGTATTTACACGATTTCCATTGTCTGGTCTTTTGGCTTTATTTTTTTTCTTTGTCATATTCACGACGTTTCGGCCGTTGTATGCTCCGGTTTTCTTCAAGATCTATCTATATGTTTAAGATGAGGTATTGTAACTATTTACACTATTTACATTGTTCGGACTGTGGCCCTCATCTTTATTGCCATATTCACGACATTTTGGCCGTTTTACGCTCCGGCCTTCTTCAGGATCTATCTATATTTCTAAGATGATGTATTGTAACTATTTACATTGTTCGGACTGTTTTCCTCATCTTTATTGTCATATTCACGACGTTTCGGCCTTTTTACTGTTCCTGCCTCCTATTTTTGATTACCGCTGTGGTTAAAACCCTGGTGTCAGTTTCAACTGTTGCAGCAGCAGTATCAATCAAAATATGGGCAGCAGCAGCAACATTGGCATAATTAGCAGTGAAGTTTAGGTTAAAGTGTCTAAGGTTACTCCATCAAAGAAGACAATGACCTAGTGGGTAAAGCTTTGGTTTGGGTATTTTCTGACATAGTGATTGTGTGTTTAATCTCTGGATCGGGCAGTGTGTAAGATATATATACGTACAAGATGATATCCCTAAACATGTGCTATGGAACGAGGACACCCAGTAGATTAAATAAAGGGTTCACCTCTGAAGTCCCTTTAGGTAACATCGATCGATATACACCTGAGGAAGGCCAGACGGCACAACGGTCGAAACGTTGAGATAAAAAACGTGAGGTAAATATTACTAATATAATTAGTGTAAATAATTCTATCACTATTCACAATCTTCAATTAAGCATGATTTTAAGGGAAGAAAGAAAAGAGCTAGTCTCTAAAATTTTATGCAATGCACGTATGTGTAACTCTTTTGATATTTCTAGCAAGAAAAAAAAAAGACATTAAGAAGACAATCTTTATCCAAGTCTATTCTATTTAAACTGCCATCTTATCCCACTCACCACTATTTTTCAGCTGCTCTTTTTCGTTTTTCATTTCACAACTTCCGATGTTCAAAGATATAACGATAATACATCATTCTGTTGAGAACACGCGCATCTTGATTGTGACCGGGTATGTCAGGTGTAATGCATAAAGCAATCGTAGGATGCTGAGCGCTGATAGATTCTGGGGATACTTGAAGCATCGATAAACCCGATATTTTCATATTTATGTTTCTAAAGTAACAGATATGTCCTATTCTCGTTTGGGAGATATTTATTACGGTTAGCAGGCGGCCTACTTGAATTTCCAGCTGGTCTTTATCTTCGTACTACTTTTCTATGAATTTTTCGCCAGCTGTAATTTTATTGTTTACGATATGCATAAATTCACCAAATTATTGAGAAGTTTCTCTTGACATTCATCTGTGAATATATATATATATATATATATATATATATATATATATATATATATATATAATGTGTGTGTGTGTGCGTGTGTGTGTGAGAGAGATAGAGATTTCTGAATTGCTTATTTAATACAAATAGCTACTTTTTGTTTACATTAGATACCTCCACTAAGTCGGTAAACGTAAGGCTTAAAGTGTCTTTTTAATGAAAATGCTTTCTCGAAGCTGTCATTTTAGCTTCAACCGAAAGCTAAAGGATTTAAAATTTCCAGTAAGCAAAATACTCTATCTTTTGTGTATTTCGAACAGAAATTTTATTGATCAGAATCGATTTTTTTTTCATTAAAATCGATCAAAATTTTTTATACATTTGTAAACAAAAGTTAATTCTCAGTTTTAAAAATCATGCAAAAACAAATTCCCTGGTGTACCAGCAAAATTGTCCAAATAGTGTAACAGCAAAATTGTCCAATTGTTAGATTAAGCGTTGAACAATGTAGCTTAGAAATGATTAAAGGTATCTTATTAGAATTCTCCGAGGTTTTTTTAGAAGACTATTGAAATCTACTTTGAACAATAATGATGTATTTAGTTCCAAGTTGAAATTATAATACCATATTTCTATTGTGACCTCCTGATCCAATTTTCCTCTCTACTTTCCCCTTCTGTTAAAAATTTCTTCGTCCTTCTTTTCATGGTTCTTGAATGGACTTTGAAAATGGAAGCTTGAGTATGAATGTTGGTACCATTATTGTAGGATTTTGATGATTTCCTCTTACCATTGCTCAGCTGGGAAGATTTGGTAGGGCTGACACAAAACGATTTTAACCTGTTCTTTTTCTAGCTGAATAACTCAAAGCGTTTTTCAGTTATTCTTACGACAAATAGTGTCAAGATGTCTAAACGTCTTATCTGAAAACCTTAGTATAGTGGCTTATTAGATATTAAACATTTTGTGGGATGGACAATTATCCTATGCTTTTACACGATTTGGAAAATTTACCGTTACACACGGTATATATTTATGAAACCTTACTTGAGGAAAATTAGCAAATTTAAAGTTAAATTAATCTGAGGTGAAACTTATTTATAGCATAAAATGTATACAAACATTTCTTAACAACTGTGTTTTGTTTTTTTCTGACATTTTAATCGATTTATCTACAATCGATTAAAACCCAAACGTGTACATTGTATGGTAAAGCATACTGTAAAGATTTTTTTCGCTGTAAGGTAGGGAGAACACTTAAAACACGTGACATTTAAACGCATGATTTGCACATCCATACTTTAGAAATTCTGCACGTAATCACACATAAAAAAAACAAATTCAAATGTTTTTTTTTTAAATATTCGGGTCGTCAAATTGCAATAAGCTTTACAATGTATGATTAGTAAATATAGTTTTACTTAATAACGATATTTCATAAGAATTATCTCACTGAAAACGAATTTTGAAAGATTCAAAACTTTATACGTTTTTTGATTTATATTGTTAAAAATGTAAACAAATCTTTTAAAATTAATTTTTCGTCAAAAGAATGTTTTTACTCAATATTTTATTTAATTTATATTATTCATAAAAGCTTCTCTAATTAAATAATATTCTAGTTGTATTTCGTTTTTTATGTTTCGATTCAGAATAGATTTTCCGTAAGACGTGGACTGATTTTGCAAAAGAAATTCGATGATTTAATTTCTTCAAAGAACTTTGCGTTTAACTAATATATTCATAAGAATTATCTCGATGAATATCTCAAGATTTCATAAATTAAGTAAGAAGCTGAAACATATGTAAAAAATATTTTTATCAAGATTTTCTATTAAAAAAATGTTAAAAATAATTTCATTCATAAGTCGTGGAAATTTCATATCAAACTATTATTTGATTTTTGGAAGGATTTCTAATTAATGTGTCTGTCACTCCAAAATAAAAATATTTTATCTTCATATCAAACTATTATTTGATTTTTGGAAGGATTTCTAATTAATGTGTCTGTCACTCCAAAATAAAAATATTTTATCTTAACTGCGTTGATAGATGGTTGTTATTATTCCACAAATAAACATTGAAATTTTAGTAAGTATTTACTTTATATATTGTTTAATATGAAGTCGCTTATAATTTGAATTGTAGTGTCATTATAAGTGTGAGTATTTATTTGTTTCTTTAACTTGTTAAAATCGGGGGCAAATGAAAAGTGAAAAATGACAGTAACGTGTTATAATCAATTAAAACTTATATATAACTTCTGTATATACTTACTAATGTCGCATAATTATACAACCATTATATTAATGAAACCAGCTTCCCAAATATTTGTTTAACGTTAATATCTACATCTTACTTA
The DNA here is from genome assembly GCA_903632075.3 of Acanthosepion pharaonis. NCBI lineage: Eukaryota > Metazoa > Mollusca > Cephalopoda > Sepiida > Sepiidae > Acanthosepion > Acanthosepion pharaonis. The sequence goes on from CAHIKZ030004943.1 coordinate 1,431,745, forward strand.
TTATAAAACGCAGATTGTGTGTGTGTGTGTCTGTAACGTTTATATATTGGATCGGATTTCCTACATTTTTTAACCGATTTCAACAAAGCTTCACAGGACTACATAAAATTACCTTTTGGTGGTTCTAACAGTGCCAAAAATAGGAAAAATATAATTGTTTTTGCACAAAATCAATTTGAAAACACGATTAAGAGACATTGTGAAAATGGAAGGGGGACAACTCACATTGGGTTGTTGGTGTGTGTGGGTTCCTTTAAATATGGTATCGGATTTCCTATATTTTTCAGCCAATAAAACAAAACTTCACTTTTTGGGGGGGGGGCAGGTAGTGTTTCTTATTCTCTTACACACTTTTTTCTTTATTTTTAATATTCACAATGCTTTAAAAATTCCATTTACAAGACAATTATTTATAATAAAATTCTATTCAATCGGGAGACTCATAATGATTGAAAACAATGTTATTGCTTGAGTTTGACCAATTCATAAAAAAAAAAAACTAATTAAGACATGCGTGTCCGTCAACCTTAAACAATAATCTAACGATCTCCACTGATTGTACGAATACAAACATCGGATAAATTCTTTATCTTTAGGGAAAGATAATGAAATCTAAACATACACAAGTCCTAACTAAAAATAATAACCGGAACGGGAAACTACTTTAAATACACATGGTGTCCAATTTTTTTTACTGTATTCAATAAGTAAGAATCATAAATTGTAAAATATTATTATTACAGAAAGGCTACTAAA